>BSBK01004730.1:755000-840000 GCA_027943335.1 Chamaecyparis obtusa
AAAACTGGCTCACGTGAACATGCGACAAGCCACTACCATGCACCCTGTTGGCTGTTATGTCACTACAGAGATACCCTATCCTGGGCCCATGTTTAAACCTTATCATCCCACTAGCTTGGACCAAATGGAGATCGCCATGACACCACCTGCCAATAGGACCACCAAACAACCAAAAATGGGCCCTAGCATACGTGGCACCCTGTCGCATGATCGCATAGCCCGGAAATGGGCTACGCGAACATGCGACAACCCGCAAACATTAACCGCCACCGTAACCACCACCACATGGAGTCAACAACAAGGGGTCTGTCGCATGATCGCAAGCCACGGAAATGGCCCTTGCGATCATGTGACAAGGCCATTAGACCACCACATCACCACCCGCTGGCCAATAGAACACTACCACTTAGCATCCAGAAGATGCCCCATCACCTGCTACCGGGCCCTAGGGACACATGGCAAGCGGTCGCATGATCGCATAGCCAAAAACTGGGCTATGTGATCATGTGATAGCCAACCCCAGGCTGCCACATCACCACCTCAGACCAACCAAACAGCAACCACCAACTTCAAAGAACCAAGACCCATGCAGACAGATGGCAAGCGGTCGCATGATCACATGTTAGAAAAGTCTGACATGCGGCCATGCGACAACCAATAAGAACATGCCCCCTGCCTCCCCTTTGACACCGGGCCCACTTCACTGAAGAGACGCTTGGAACAAACAAAATCAATGGTAGGCGCATGATCGCATGGGGAAAGAATATTCCATGTGATCACATGCCGACCTTTGATCTCCTCCCTCTATCGCTTTGAAGAAACTGGCCCCACATCATTGCACTTGTGCACTTAAGACTGATGAATAAGGAGTGCCAGTAGAAAAGAAGAAATGCAAGGTCGAAAACACATAGGGTTTTTGGCACAAAAAGACAAGTGCACAAAAGCTGGAAGGCACAGGGTCGAAAATAATGAAGGTTTTCAAACATACCGAAAACATCAAGGATTTTTGAAAACACTGTGGGTTTTTGACACTGTGGTAGATTTTGAAATTATTTCCAACAGACTTTAGAACTTGGATAACTTTCAGGATTTTACGATTCAGGAGATGCAATTTGGACCAGAGCAAGGTGACAACATGAAGAACACAGGGCAGGACATTTGACAAACATTTGTAGGGGAGAGGCCATTTTCACAGGATTTTTTCTATGACAGAAAATGGCCTAACAGTGGCTCTAGTTGGGGATGCATGCCTCCTGTAGGCATGGCAAGGATTTAGAATCACTGTGAGAGCAGACCAACCACTGGACAAAAAGGTAGGGAACTCAAAAAATGTGAGGAACAAGAAGGAAAAGCACACAACAGGAAAGGGAAACTATACAAAGATTTACAATATTTACAAAAGGCTTAAGGCCCCAAAACTTTTGATCAGCCTTTACCTCTATCGAACAAGAAATTTTCATCTCCAAAAATCAGAGACAAACTAAAAATTTTGCTTCCATGTGACTGATCAAACTTATATCCATTTTCCAAAAGCTCAAAATAAAAATTACTATCACATTCCTCCCGAGGGCTGGAAAGGTAATCATACCAATTCTAAAAATGCTGTGGAACATGCATGTTGCAGTAAAAAAGGGAAATGCTGAAGGAGCCACAAGATGAACCATCCTCAATCCTGTCAACAAACCTAGGAATTCTACTGTCCACACGGAAAGAAAAACACTCCAGCTCTATCAACTATTAGTGCAATCACTATTGGATCCATTCATACCAGAAATTTGCATCTCCAAGGAGAAGATACACCGATCTTCATGCAAACACTGAGGGAACTCATCACATGGGACATGATCACCAAACATAGGAGCAACCTGCATTTTGTCAACAACTGACAAAACCAAAAATTGTTGATAGGTGGGAAGAGAAACATCAACTTGTCCATGAGATGGTGAAGCTTGAGTAACTGAAAAGACATCCTTCCATGGCTTAGCAAAAGATTCAAAATCAGAAGAGGATTCAGAATCCACACAACTCTTCCAATCAGTACTCAAAACAATATCAGGAACCACTGAGTCACTTGAAACTGAGAAAACACTGGCAACCTCATCATCTAATGAATCATACTGCACCTGGTTGTCATCTAGTAGTGTTGGGGTAACAAAAGGATTAGAGGCACACATGTCAAAGTCAGATCTCACTGACTCATGATCCATATCAAAATCAACGTGTGTTGGTTGTGAGAACTCAGAGTCATCCCTCCCTGCATACCTAAGATATTCACAAGACAGGAGATCTGAAATTTGTTCACTATGAAGTGAACATCTATCCCTAGCATCACCTTCTTCTGATAAGCAACCATCAGAAACATCTTCATTCATCCAATCCTCTTCTTCATCTGACTAACTGCACAAATCTTCTGCCCCATATTGAGAAAGAGCATCACTCTCATGATTGCAAGAAAGACTGTCATCACTTGACACATCTCCTTCATAGGTTCCATCATTCTCAATAACAGTACTACTGAGCAAAGCCCCAAGTGCATCCTCAAGTTCAAGACTACCATCACCAAGTACCCAATCCCTAATACATATACAATGCTCTTCCCACAAGGCATTTGACCAACTGGTTGACTCAGGAAAATAAAGCTCCAGGAATAAACTAATGAAGTCAAATTCAGGAAACTCAACATCCTCAGGAAGCTCATCATATACTTCACAAAATCTATCATAGAACAAGGATATGGATAAATCCTTTCTACACCCCACCTTCAATCTTATTAATTTTATGCAATCCCTAAGGATGCCCTCCTCAAGGAAAGTTGGCTCCTTATTCAACTTATCCATTAAACTTAATGCAATACTTCCATATAATTTTGCCAAACTGCAACTAAAAACTTGAAGTATGCTAACCTCTACTCACACCTTATCCTTCTTTTAGTGATTGATCACTTTATAAGGAACATTTAAAACTTGAGAAGTACCTGGGAGTCTTGCAGCAGAAGACCTTTGGCTGGAAGGTAGGGCAGATCTTGGGCTCACCTTGAAGCTCCATCAGATAACTTTGTCATGCAGAGCCGCCTCCTCCTGGAGAGGAAAATGTTTCACTATTTCTTCTTCCAACCAACACAAAACTACACCAAGTATACACACTGTTTATCAGAAGGAACACTGGTCAAAAAGAGAAAATCAGAGCCACCACTCACAACTAGGTGAGAAGATATTAGCAAATGCTTGTTTTTGTATTTGACTCTTTCCAATGGCTCCCTAGCAGAGTCGCCATCTTGTTTGTGTCCAAAATGACACTTATGCTTTAATAGGCTGCCAATATACCCTCAGATGGATTTTAGGAATGGTTAACTCCAAAATGCTATGAGTTTTTAGGGTAACTGGACCAACTATAGGGACTTAATATGCCCTCTTATGCTTCTAGCTTAGCAAAACCAAGGCGGGTGCACCTAACCTAGTATAAAATAGACTTCATACACCAAGAACTAGGTTTGAATAATAGATAAATGGATAGCAAGAAAGTACTGAATGTTAACCACACACTCATTAACTCTCCATTGCTATGGGGTAGAACCACATACAACCAAATACTGCAAACTTAAGGAATGGTTCTTAATTTTTATGTGTTTGAATCATAACAACCAATCAGGACATGTCAACAAAGAAGTACTTATCTAGGCCAGTGCCTCATCCATTGGGCAAGTTTTCTTAGATAGACTACACACACACACCAGAATGTATCTGAGATTCAAAGCCATAAACACATTTACAATCTCCTCTACTACTTACAGAATATCCCTACATAGACAAGAGATAAATTTAGGTCCCATCTGAAGCATCATTTAATCTAAACCTGGATTAGAACTCAAGAATGAAGACCTATACATAAATTGTTATGCAGTGAACTGGAAAGTTCAAAATTCATCTACGTTGACACAAGGGAGAGATGAGAATCATGTGCCTGCATTAAGTATGAAGAATCCTCAAATGTGTACAGTCCATCCAAAGAAAACCTTGCAAATTGTAGCTTAGACCTACAACTTTCTTTCAATAGCCAAAAAATCAAGACAGACAAGTCATTACAATCAGACTGAGAAGAGGACTCACAACCCAAAAGTTTGAATACCTAACTCCCAATGCCCAGAAAATGATCACCAAAATCCCTTTATACTAGGGCTACAATGCAAGCACAATGATCATTTCTAACTCAAAAAATTAAAAATCACCTAACCCCATCGAGGAATTAACACAAACATGACAAGGGTCAAGCCATAGCATTTGACAATCCATTCTGCCCACTCTGGCCGCTCAAAAATTGAATTTTGGTACCTCCCGCCACAAAAAACTCTCAGCAAGTTCAAATGGTCACCATGCGAACTAGCGGGCTTGTGTTTTAACCATCCAAACACCTCGGGCTAACTCCACAATGGCGACGCCAAATAGTTGTCGCATGATTGCATAGCTCAGAAATGGGCTATGTGAACATGCGACATGCCACTTGCATTGCCTTCATAACCACCGACGTTGCCACTGCCACAAAAGAGTTTGTCGCATGTTCGCAAGCCAAAAAACTGGCTCACGTGAACATGCGACAAGTCGCTACCATGCACCCTGCCGGCTGTTATGTCACCGCTAAGATACCCTAGCCTGGGCCCACATTCAAACCTTATCATCCTGCCAGCTCTGACCAAACAAAGATCGCCATGACACCACCTGCCAACGGGACCACCAAACAACCACAAACGGGCCCCAGCACACGTGGCACCCTGTCACATGATTGCATAGCCCAGAAATGGGCTACACAAACATGCGACAACCCGCGAATATTAACTGCCACCGTAACCGTCACTACATGGAGTCAACAACAAGGGGTCTGTCGCATGATCACAAGCCATGGAAATGGGCCTTGCGATCATGCGACAAGGCCATTAGACCACCACATCACCACCCGTCGGCCAATAGAACACTACCACTTAGCATCCGAAAGATGCCCCATCACCTGCTACCGGGCCCCAGGGACATGTGGCAAGCGGTCACATGATCGCATAGCCAAAAATTGGGCTATGTTATCATGTGACAACCAACCCCAGGCTGCCACATCACCGCCTCAAACCAACCAAACAGCAACCACCAACTGCGAAGAATCGGGACCCATGCGGATAGATGGCAAGTGGTTGCATGATCGCATGTCAGAAAAGTCTAACATGCGGCCATGCGACAACCAATAAGAACATGCCCCCTGCCTCCCATCTGACACCAGGCCCACTTCACCGAAGAGACACTTGGAACAAACAAAATCAACGGCAGACGCATGGTCGCATGAGGAAAGAATATTCCATGCGATCACACACTGACCGTTGATCTCCTCCCTCTGTCACTTTGAAGAAACTGGCCCCACATCATCGCACTTGCGCACTTAAGACTGATGAACAAGGAGTGCCGACAGAAAAGAAGAAATGCAAGGTCGAAAATACACAGGGTTTTTGGCACCAAAAGACAAGTGCACAAAAGCTGGAAGGCACAAGGTTGAAAACAATGAAGGTTTTCAAACATACCGAAAACATCAAGGATTTTTAAAAACACTGTGGGTTTTCGACACTGTGGCAGATTTTGAAATTATTTCCAGCAGACTTATAAACTTTGATAACTTTCAGGATTTTGTGATTCAGGAGATGTGATTTGGACCAGAGCAAGGTGACAACATGAAGAACACAGGGTAGGACATTTGACAAACATTTGCAGGGGAGAGGCCATTTTCATAGGATTTTTGCTATGACAGAAAATGGTCTAACAGTGTGGGCATCCAGCCATATCGAATATGGCTGGATAGCTATTGCTAGTAGAGACTACTAAGTATGAAACCATTCAAAAGAGATGGCATTCATGCTAATTAATCATAATAGGTTCCTGACAAAAGACCAAATTGCGAGTATAAAAAAATAAATCATGAGTATGCCAAACTGGCGTCTGTTCGATGTCAAATCATTTCTTCATTTTCTTCACACATTAACTATCTTCCACTGGATAATTTTTGAAACAATGAAAATTTATCCCAACATTAAAAAATTCCCCAAAGATTTTCTCACCTAATACATGTTTTTTTTTTTCTATTTTGACTCGAAAGATTTACAAACCATAACAATAGGCTAGAATAGACCCCTCTTTTTTAAACTAAACTATAATAAGATGTTTAATAAAAGTAAACTCTTTCCGTCCCCTATTGGTTTCCTAATTATATTAAAAAATTTCATTGAAGACTTTTTATACATATAGATCATGATTACATTTGAAAACTTATTTGCGTTCTAATGGAATAAATTCAGAAATGAATCCATCGATATCAACAATAGCTATCCATAGCATACAAAATTGTAGGTATGATTAAATTTTTATTTACTTTTTTAATGCCATGTAGCAGTTGAGCTGTGGACCCTTCATTGAATAATATGAACTAAAGTGCAATGTATTGTATAGTGGAACTAGTAGATATTATGATAGTTTATGTATACTTTTCATGAATTTACATAATATTTCTAAACAAATTTTAGAATATTTACTTGTATGTTTTTTAATATAGATTTATTTTTTAAAAGAAAAACTAATTAGAAATTATTTAGATTCTTAATTCTTTTACAAAAATCATATTAAAATAACATATAAAATAAAATAAAAACATACAAAATAAAAGAGCTTCATAATTTTGTTGGATATTTATAACTTTGAATAAAAAATTATAAGATTGAAGAATATAATATGTAGTTTTGAAAGGAATCATTCTATGGACAATTATATATTGATTTGCAACGTCTATCATTTTAGTATCTATAAGGTAAATTAATTTAGTGCTCTTTACTACATTGTCAACATTTTTTTGAGGTGTTTGAAGTTGTTGTCTTTCACTTTATCAATAAGCGGATTAGATATATTTGGTCTTTCACAATTAGTGATATCACTTATGATGACACTTTATGAATCCGTTGTTGAAAAATATATATAAATCATGTTAAAGGGAATGAATCATATATAAGTATAAATTATAAAAATAATTGTTATGTTTAGAGATGACATCATTTTGATATCTCACGCAAATAATGGACATCAATATTTTATTTTTTCAAAATTTTTAATTCTCATGTAATTCAAATAAATTCAAAGGAAATATATATTGAGATAATTTAAATCATAACCAACTTCAACAAATTATTTGTTCTAATTTCATTTTCAGATTAGAAAAAAATAACACTTTTATAATTCTATTTTATTATCCTATCTATAAGAATGTAGATTGGAATTTAATAGAAAGTACTTTTTTTACTTATATCAAAATTATATTTTTATTGCTTATATCAAAACTTATATATATTTTAAATATTAGTTTGTAATCACATCTTTCTTGCATAGTATGTTATTGATCTCTTCTTCTTAATAATAGGTTTCACATTTTTAAGTGTAAAATATGAAAGTATTAGTTTCCATTTGGAGGAAATCACAAAGTGAGTGATAGACATAGAATACCTTCAAAGTCAAAGTAGTAAACATATCAACTGCTATTACATGATATTAGAGAAAATTGTTAGGGCCCTTTTATTCACATCAAACAAAAGACTTTGTTTTCAAATTAAACACAAGAATTTTTATTCAAATCAAACATAGGACTTTATTCAATTCGATGCAACAGGTCACTTTAATGGGAGTGATATTCATCTTTTTGGTCAAGCCATGCACCAAAGACTTTGACTTATTTATAGTCATACATTTGTTCTATCTTAAAGTCTAAGTGGAAATTGTATTAAATAGGTATCAATCCATATTAGAGAAAATTGCACATTTGATGGACTTGAGTCTTCATGTTGTAGATTATTTTTTGAATGATAGTAGGAGCTACTACCTATTGTGTTGTAGTTGAGATGTGCACCCACATAGAATATGCTTCAACAATCAAGAGAAATGAAATGCTAAACTTAGAGGCATAATTTACTAGGTCTTTTAATACTTTGGTAACATCTATTGAGTTCATTCAATTAAAGATTAGCTAACATCTAGCAATTTTGGCAACATCTCAGAGATCAATACTTCTCTAATTTTTTTGATTAGTATCTTTTAATTATTGCAAGTTACATTTTATAAATTGAAGGAAAAAAAAGTTTTTTAATTTGAATAGCAAAGCCAAGAGGTTGAGGAAGTCTTGTTGATTTAATGTAAATGATTTCATTATTTTTCTTAAATTTTTGAGGTAATTTTCTACTTATTTGATACAAATGCTATCGTTACATCTAATTTTAAAGATAGCTAATATAAAAAATATTTTTGGGATTTTTTGTTAGTTAGGTTTTAGGTGTTTTAATTGTTTGGTAGTTATAAATTAGATGGCTTTATAAAACTATGACAAGGTAATAATTTTATTGATTTTGATAAATGAATATTTATGTATAGATTTGACATATTCTCAATTCTCCAACATGATTTCACATCTAAAATTATTACTTAACTTTTTGAACATTCATAGAAAGGATAATGTATTACCCCATAAAATATTTACAACAAAAAAGATTATTTAGTCACAAATTTATCATTGGTACATTGAAACATTTAACTTTATATCTAATTCAATAAAAGAGAACTCTTTACTTATCAAATCTATCAATGACATATTTGGAAATAAAATTAAAGAATTTCAAAATAGAGGTTCAACTTACTATATCTTTTAAGATTAGGTATTATTGGTGTAATTAATTATTTACTAATTACACTTTACTTAATATTACTTCTAGGATAATGCATGCATAAGTAGTTTGCATTTGAGAAACATAGGAGTTTGCACCTTTATTTGCACACGACGTAAGAGAAATTTGAATTTATGTGTTGTCTCCATCTTTAGTGCACTTATCTCATTATCATCCTCCACATGTTGCACATACTTCATTACACAATGGAGGATGATTCACCTTTTGTGGACTTGTGAGTCCATCTTGTGTGAGTGATAAGTTATCTTCTCCTTATCATGGTATCTTATTATCTTTCTTATATAAGAAGACACATCTCCATGATGTAATTAAGTATTTTTTATGTAATCCAATTGATTCAGTATTTTGCCTATAGATGCAACTACAATTTATTCTTGCCCATATTATTTCTTCCTATTTTGAGCTATTCATTGGCCTCAAGATCTTGGGTTGTTTCTATTGGAAAATTCTTACATGATATCAACGCAATTCCTACATGTTGTCAAAGCAATTAGAGTGCCTTTGTGTACCTATCATTGGAGAAATTTTGTTGCTTTAGAAGGATGGCATATTTTAGATTTGGGGTGTAGCATCTTGTGGAAACCGCTTATGCCAAATACGACATTGCCATTATGTCGAAGAGGTCGTTTCGATAAATTTTGACCATTAATTTGTCTATATTTAAAAAAAATATTTTTGGGACAAATGTTTTGTAGTAGATCAAGAGCTATATGTCTCGATCTACCTATGTGTGGTATGATTTGAAAACATATATGCATTTTTGGTATTTTTTGGGATAAATTTCTTTCAAGGAGGTTGGTCTATAGACAAATCCTCTGCCTTTGTTCTTGTTAGTAATTTTGTAGGAGACAAAATACACAAATCAAAAGGAATTTGTTAAATCCTTGACATATCAATTAGATGTGGCCATCCCACTACACTCAGTATCGACACACTTTCCTTTGGATACAAGCAATTTTGGTTATAAAGCATAAATTACTTGTAGTCCCTAGCATGTGGGACTAAAATTATAGTCCCACTGAAAGATTTCATGCTTGAAACACCCTTCCAACTCACATCTGACCTTAGTGGTGGCATATAAAAATTGAATTAATGCATTTTCTTATAGAAAAAGGAAAAACATTTGTTTAGCGATAGCTCCCAGTGGTTTTTAATATTTTGGTAGATTTTTCTATATTCCTAGTGGCCCAAAGACTACCCTCCTTATGACCAAAAAATATTCATGATACTCATCTTATAACACCAAAACATTAAACCCATGGTAGATCTTCTATCAATGGAGGACCTGATTCATAGCCCTTGTTAACCACGACATTTCTTCACCACATCACTGGCAAAGTTTTTCAGTCATAGTTTTGTTGTTGGATCTCTTGTGCTATCAATGCCAACCTTGATTGTGTCATTTTCTTTAGGGTCACAATGGATCCTGTCATCGAGATGTGTAGTAAAGTTTTTTCCACATTGATAAACATCTGTCATGTATGGACTGCCAAATATACTACCTAATTAGCATCCACAATGGATTATAAGGATGAATCACATCTTGACATGTAGGCATAGATTTTTTGTAATGACAACCATCTAGCCATCAGTTTTAAGGTGGTGGAATGCCTCTGATGACCTTTTAGATGTCAAATTGTATATCATGATTTTTTTATATTGTCATTATTTTGGAATTTTGGCCCATCACCATTTGTAGTTTCAAATTTGCAGGCGAAATTCGATACCCCACAAGTTGGTCATTTTGACTCTTTCTTTGATGCAATTTTTTTTTTTTGATTTGGGGTAGAATTTTGCGCTCTTCACTAGATTGTGTAGGCATTTTTTGTTTTATGTAGATAGATTTTCCAAAATTTGTAGTTTTTGGCAATTGTACCCATATAATCATTTATTTTGTAACTTCTAGGGTTCTGTTCAGGCTCATACAAACATATTTTTCAGGTTTCATTTTTCTGAAAGTGTATAATTTTTTGTCCACTTCTTAGTTTTTCTATCAGATTATAACCGTTGTAAGTGGACATATCACTTTTAGCATTTGGTATGTTTTATATTTTCTTAGATATTTGAGAGATCTTATGCATTATTTATTTGAGTTTAGTATAGCTTATATGTGGAAATTGTAGTCATTGATATCAAAAGTATACTTGGCCTTGTTTTGCAAGTGGAAACTGTGCATGCACTATATATAAAGTTCTAAAAGATTTTTTTTTTGGGGCAAGGGGGGTGGGGCTGGGGGTGTGTCTTGTGTAATTGTGCCTCTCTTTATCTCTTGTACTCTTTTATTTTGCAACATGGGTTCTCCCGAGTTTCCTCCTTTAACTCCATATAATTATGCATAATGGAAAATACATGCTTGGAGTAAACTTATGGAAAAATGACTCACCCATTTCATTGATGGTACTAATTATTTTGATGTTAGATTTGAAAAACAATCCCCGACCATGAAAGAGACAACAAAGACCTCTTGAAACACCTGAAAATCTTGATAATGTTGGAAACGAGCAACAAGAGAACCCTCAAAATGCAGCCCCACAACAAGAAAACCCTCAACAAAAACCAAATCCACTGCCAAACCCAAATCTAAACCCCCCGCGTCCTCCAATAGGTTGCATTGATGTCACACAAGAGAACCTTATCAACCATCTTCAACAAAATAGTGCTCAAATATCCATATTGGTTAATAGGTTGAGGTCCTCTAGTTTTGAGCACCACTCATCCCTCGGCACTTCCTTAGAAAGAATGGCCAATAGTGTGAATGAGGTGTCTAAGGAGGTTACAACATGGGGTTCATGGACGGATAGATGTTGTGCATTTTATGCCGATGGATTGTCATATGATAAAGTGAAAAAAATATGATACTTAAAGAAGACATATGTGCTATTTTCACTAATCCTATTAGTAGTAACTCCCTAGAAGTTACTATGAATTGGTTTCTCATACATTGATGTGTTCATAATAGGATGAGAGCTGCATTTTGGGATATGTGGTATATGGTCTTTGACCAAGAACTCTGTAGTAAGTGGGAGGTGCCTTTATATTTTTTGAGAAAGCTATATTGTGAGTTTATCCTTGGCAAGAAGCCAAATTACTTTGACATCTGGCAGTTCTAGGGTGTAGGGAGAGGCTCTCTGCAAGATAGAGCTGGGGCCCATAGGGTGGTAGAGCCACAATATAGGAGGTGTCTAGCTAAAAAACCCATAGTTCATGTTGTAGTCCCCGTACTAGTGAAGGAGTTTATTTATTTGCAGACCCTTCAGGAAGCTACATCATTGACTGATGTCATTATTGAGCATGGCACACAGGTAGTCAATGTAGAGGGTGGATCAACACCTACACCACCTCCATCATCATTAGATGCTCCATTTGGTTCAGCCCAGCCCATTGAACATATGTGCCCCATCTGTCAGGGTATATGTGTTGGGGTAGATACCGATGCAAATGAGGATGGTTCGACATCCCATTCGTGTACACGTTGTGGGAGTAGATGTCTAGCATTTTTTTTTGAGCATGTGGCCCTCACAAATAACCTATTGACGATGGTGTTTTCTACGAGAAAGGCATAGGTATGTTTATTTGTGTTTTGACATGCTATTAATTTTAATCACCTAAATCTTATAAAAGTAAATAAATTTTTATTTAGAGAACAAATTAAATTGATATATGAATAATATGCATTGCAAGGTGCAATAGGTGATACACATAGCACACCACAAAGTGCTCATTCGACTAGATGTGCACGGGTAGCTTCGACACCTGAGGTATAGTTTTTAAATATTCATAAAAATAGAATAATTTCTTGGTGTCAAGATATCTTTTCTTAATATGTATATTTATTTGATGTTTTATAGGGTTGTCAAGGGTTGAGATGTCCAAAGTTGATGATGTGACACTTTTTGTGATTGACTTTGGTCTAGAGAGCTTTGCGGTATCATATTTTTCACATCTCTTATTTATAATTTTAATTGAACCTATGTGTTATCATATTCGTTTCTTATGTTAATTTTGTTTTTGCTAGGTTACCCCACATGGCTCCAAGACACTAGGACAAAAAAAAAATTCCTTGTGGACACCCAAAGTTCAAAAGGTAATTTAGTACAATTTAAGATTTTTTGTTGAAATGTATTATGATTAAATATGTACATGTATACTGATCAATGCACATGTCTTATTTTTTCATGTGTGGCGATGTTTTTTATAGGTGTGCAGGGCAAGTTAACATGTCGTGTTATCCCATTTTGACATTTTTTGCCAACAACCCAATTTGACTATTTGTGGCTTGAACACGACACTAGGACTATTATTTAATGTTGACTGACTTCTTTGGCTATGTCAACACGATGCCAATGCATCCCCATGATTATTTATTGACTTGCTGGGATATGATTGTCCTTTTTATCTACTAGATGCACTCTTTGGCCTTTTCTACCAATTCATGGATGAATGTTCATACAAAAAAATAGATATTAGTTTGATTTTTATTTCTTTATGCCTTTTGTAACTTAACTCCATTGTGGTTGGGGTTTGAACTCTATAGTTGCAATCTGAGTTATGCCTGATCTATAAAGATGATTTCTTTGTAAATATTCTTTGTTCTTCTCTATTTTCTCTTGCAGTAGCATTATGCTTTGCAACTGTAATTCCTTTTGCCTTCTAATAATCAAATACTTATTTTACCTATTCTTTCCACTTACTATCTTGTGTAGATTTCTACCTTGTGTTAGATGTGTTGGTACCTTTTGGCTTTCAAGCATTCAAATACATGGTGAGATTCATGCTTTATTATATGAAGAGGTATGATCCCCACCTTTCTTTCAGCCCATATGATCATTTCCAGCCCCTAGTTTATAGATTGAAGTGGTTTTGTAAAGTGTCATTTCTAGCTAGCTCGCAATCTGCGTTTGTGCCCAAGTATAAAACACATTGAACATGCCTACTTTGTGATTGAATATTTTGAGCCCTATTATGTGTCATGAGAAACTTACTTGTGGGTGCATTCATTATGTAACAAAATAACATATCATCACATACTATTCGGCCCTTGCAAATGGATAAGTTGGTGGCTTTTATTCACATGCATGTTATGCGATAAGCTTGCATGATGGTGGACATATTTTATATATGTGCAAGATGGTAGCACGATAAAATTGTGAGATGATAGAAGAGTCCTGAGAGGAAGTTGTAACTTTTGCAGGATCATATGGCATTTGAGGTAGCTCAAAGATTATCAAAGGTGGCGGCTATATGGTAAGCTAAGTTTTTGCAATGAGGAAAGGTGGTGAGCGTAGTATATATATGTTCACATCGAATGCATAGATAAGGAAATAATATGCAACCAAACTATAAACGAATTAACAAGGCAAGATAGAAAAATTGAAACTCTTACTAAAAAACTTCATCATATTAGGACTGTAATTACAATATTCTTGGCTCTCTGGTAGTAGCTAGAGAGCCATTTGGACTCCCTCTCCTATGCGCTTACTCTATCTGCCCATAGCTTCTATTCCCCCTTTATATATTCGGTTATATTGTCTCTTTAAAGAGATTCTAGGTAGTTATAAAACCCCTATCATTTCCTCATAAGTGTTTCCACGCTTACATAGTAATGTCTATTAATAGACACTCTAAATCTCGGATGACAGTTACAAATGTCATATGGTCCACTTTCAAATCCATTATAAGGCCATTTTGAGCAAATTAACCAGCTCATGACATGGTCCCATGAAACCTAAATGACTTAAACATAGAAATATTATGAAACTTGTCATAAATGTCAAGAGTCGAGGTGCTCCCGTACCAACCAAGTTGTTGGATGAGCTAATGGTGATCATAAGAGATGAGGGCCTATAATAGAGGGACATTAAGGATTGGATGCTAGACTGGGTACTAGAAAAACCTTCTCTCATCAGAGATGCATGAAGGACTCTTCGAAGGATGGAGAATGCAAGAGACCCTCATGGAGAAGACCTTCTTTTGAGAGAAATATGGGAGTTTAACAGAGAAGAGGTTCTTCCTTCTTGGAACCAATTTTCATGAATCCTTTATGATGAAGGGTTCTCCCCTTAATACTACAAACACATAACTGAAATAGAGACACAACAACAATTCGCAAGAACAAGAAATGGGCTTCTTATTATCTCCAAAAGTATGGAATTACAAATTTCAGAAATACAATATGCAAAGCCACATGGGCATCTTCCTTATAATATTCTGTAAGACAAAGCCTCCAATAACCACCCAGAACTACCCTAGAAAACACTACGGGCCTTCCTTATATAGACATTTTTCCACCGCCCGAGAAGGTTCCATAATTTTAGCCATTAAGGTTGACCACCCCTATAATTATTTTATTTTTAATTTTTATTACATTAGGGTTGGCTCTAAATAATTACAAATTATACTTTTAGGTAGCCCAACTTCTAGAGGCCATAACTTTTTAATCGTAGCTCTGTTTGGCTATTATAGCCACTTTTTAGAAATGACAGCTCCTGATCTACAACAACTATCTTAGGCAAGCTCTAATAAGCTGGGGTTCGACCTCATTTCAGAGCCTCTAAGGCCTTCAAAATTGAGCTCAAAGATTTTGTACCAAAAAAACTCAATGACTTCACCAATATAGATGATATGGAAATGAAACTCAACTGGCAGACTGATATGACTAAGATGAACCTTCAGCTATGAAATTAGAATATTCTGAGCTCATATGACCAACTTACTAAAAATAGTAACTTTGTACTAAAAACAACCCTTATTGAAAAGACAAAACAAAAATATTTTTGGGTGATGCAAGATTGCCCTTACACCCAAGATGCTCTTCCATCACTTTATATATTTTTTCTTTTTCTTTTTATTTTTCTTTTGTTGCTTCTAAGCTAGATAGATGGGCTCAAGGTAGTAGATGTTAAAATAGGGCAATTTTTTTCTATCTCTACTAGATTATTTCTCTAGAACACCTAGAAATTGTGTGTGAATCTTATGTATAGTTTATTTTAAAACCAATACAAAACTCTCGGCCTAGGCCCTTAACCTATAAAAACATTAGAACATAACAATTTTCTTTTTAAGGATTAACACATAATAATTTATTAAATTTTAATTTATTTTAAGATTAAAATCTAGTTTTATAATCGTAAGTTGATTTTCAATCAATTAGTGATCAAATATGATCAAGGCGTACATAATGAATTAATTCAAAATTGTTAGTAGTCCAAATTTTAAGTAATACTAATATATTACAACATTCATGTGGGTCTTGTATAAAATAAAAGACAAAATTGACTACATTGAAATACCTCAATTAAGCTACTATAAAACATGTCCTTTTTACTTAAGTATAATTTAATTGATCTTATGGGTAAGAGCACCAAGATGGTGTGCAAAAAAGTGGCCACAAAAAAAATCCAAATTTTTTCATAACCCGCTTGGGTTATTTGACATTCAAAATTTGTAGGCTTGGGAAAAATGACCCTTTCCCAAGCCTCATTTAAATATTAAAATATTTGGGTTCTCCGTAACCCGTGTGGGTTATGAAGAACCAAAAGTTCCTCATAAACCGTACGGGTTATGAGGAACATATTTAATTTCCTCTACTTTTCCATAGCCTGTATGGGTTCTATAAAAATAGGAACCCAGGAAGGGAGGGAGGGGGGAAGAGAGAGAGACATGGAGGGAGGCATAGAGGGAAAGATGGGGATAGGAAGAGGGGGGAGGTGGGGAGAGAGAGAGAGAGAGAGAGAGAGAGAGAGATTTATACAAACATATATGCATATATCTATATAAATATATGTATATAAAACTATAGATATGCATATATACAAACATATACATATATTATATACATAAATGTAGTGTATTATTAATTTAGGACCATGTGTTTTGGTGTATTCATAACCCGTATGTGTTTTGTAAAACATAAATTGCTTGTCTTTACATCTCCAAAACACGTATGGGTTTGAAAATTTTGAAATGTACTTTTTTCTTTAAAAAACCTGAGCGCGTTATGATGGACATAAAAACCCGTACGTGTTTTAGGCTTGGAAAAAGGGTTAGTAAACAAACCTAAGGCTTGAAATCCTATTTTCCTTCCATTTTAGTCCCTTTACATGTTTTTTCATCTTCCAACATGAATTCTCGACTTCATCGTCATCAAGTTTACAAATGATCAAGTGGGTATCTCTAAAATTACCACCATAATAGTACACATCTTCTCATCTTTCTAACCATATAAATTTTTCAATTTTTGGACAACATTAACATAGTGAAATTTAATTTTCTTTACTAGTGTCTTGACAGGTCTCACATACATATGTCTACCAATTTTTAATAACTTTTGATCTACTCAATCAATTGCAAATTAAATTACATATTACTATTCTACACTTGAATCTATACACTTTAGAAAAATAAGATTGCATTTTTTATTAGTTTGATGCAAGTTATGTCGAATGCACAAACAGGTACCAAATTTTCAGGTTATGGTCACTTCAAAAAATCATAAAAAAAAGTACTCACCAGAAAATTATGAAAGAATACACAACTTCTAGATCTCACTCTTACCTACCATCCTACCAAATGGTTTTTCAAAATATTAAATCTTATTATATCTTTTGTTGAGTGCACAAAAATAACTATGTTATGTTTTTTTGAAAAATTTAGGAACACTTTTTTGTGCGTGGAGGGTTTGATCCTCTTAATCTTATCCATTTTAAAACAAATTAGTAGTTTAGAAACTATATTCAGAGCACTACAATTATTATTGTTTACACATCTTCTAATTTTGAGAGCAAGACCCTCCAATTTCTCTTTGAAGTTTAGGTTTACGCAATTTTAGAAAAAAAAAGTGGCCACTTATAGCCCCCCTTTTGCACATTATCTTGGTGGAGTTACCCTTATTTCATTTATAATGGGGAGATATGATCTAAATGTAGTTTTCATTATCTTTGGTAAGTCATTCTAAGATTCTCACAGATTTAAAATTTTGGAGTTCATAATTAGGTTGTGGCAATATAGATGTACCATCTACATAATATTAAACCTTTTGATTTAATAGAATCATGAAATCATAATAGGAGAGAGATTCAATCATGTTAATGAGACATGAAATTAACTTTTAATCTCAATTTGACATAATTAAATATTACTCTTTAAATGTGTCATGGTATGAACTAGATGTCATGGTTCCCAATTTCGAGGAGATATCATACATGCAACTCAAATGTTCCACCATAATGTTTACAATTAAATGTTCATAGGAAAATGGTGATGTACACCTTGCACAATGAAAAAATTATTCTACTTATATAAGATAAATATTCATCTATGGTACATCTTTAGGAGATCTGTGTAGTCATAATAAATATTTATTTTAGTGCACTTGTAAATTTTTATGAATCATCAGTTAAATATTTTATATGTGCATTTTACATGGGAAAAATAGTTTAAATTGGGATATAAAAAAATAATTGTTGGTGTTAATAGTCTTCTAATAATGTGAGTTGTATTTGTGTGATATTGAACTTGTAAAAGAAAGCACATGCCTAGTGGTTTTGATTGTCTATCATAACCATAGAGGCTGATTTTCATTTGTATTGAACTCTCTTGTAGAGTGCATATGTGAAGCATGACACAAGATATATTGTTTCATGGCTACCCATTATGTTTAACTACATGGACGATGCATTAGAGGAGACTAACATTTAAAAAGTATTCATAAAGGTTCTATAAGTTTATTATAATACTTCATTGATAAATAATGCATTGTGTCCATATGCTTTTAGATGTTGATGTTTTCCCTCTTGAGGGTTTCCCAAGGTATATCTTGTGTCTAGCTTACGACATGTCTTTGATCTTTGCATTGTAGTTATTGTGTTAGATTTTCTTTATGATTATGTTTCTTAGGGTTATGTAAGAAATAGTTTAATCAACCTCATAATTTCCTAACAAGTGGTATCCAAGCCATAGTTGTGGTTGAGGGAGGTGAAAGGACCCTATTTTTAGTTAACCCTTGTTTGTGTAAATTAGATGCAAAGATCAAGCCATGGTACTGATAGAATTTTTTTAAATATTTCAAGGAATGAAATGTGTTGTGCAGGTTGTGAAAGTTATATACTTGGAGTTTCCAGTTTGTAGATTTATGGCTAATTTTATAAATTTTGAGTCTGGGGGTTGTACATTTTTTTATAATTTTGTAGATCTTGAAGTTGAAAAGGTTTTGATAATTTTTTTCCCCATGTGTTCACCATAAGAAATTTACAAGGGAAATTTAAGAATGATGCCTAGAAAAGAATTTTTACCACCATTGGATCTAGAAGGCATGATATATCAAGATTTTAATATAAGATTTCATTTATTTGACCACATAGTGGTGCAAGGGCACAAAGTTCCTAATCAAGTTGTGACAAGAAGTCTAATCTTGTTTTGTTTTAATTTTTGTGTTTTGTTTTGAAAGCTAGGATGTTGGAATTCTTTTTATGGCATGTAATAAGGCTTGGGAGGTAACCAGGTCATTAGGTGAGCAAGTATGTTATAAATGCAAAAGTTTCTCCATGTACAACTTTGCAATTATTTAAAATGTTGCATCCCAATGACTAGTTGGTTGAGAAATGGTGTCTAACTACTGTAACTGATTGAGGGCATCCACAAGGCCTAGAAATGTCGAAGAATGTTGGTTGGTTGGAAAAGTAATATAAAAAATAAGACTTTCTTCAAGTTTTTGTTATGTGTTATTCCTTATTTTACTATTTTCTATATTTTGTATGAGGGTGTCTATGGCACTGTACGGTCGTATCAAACTCTGAATGATTGAGGGATTGTTATAAATTTGAGTAACCTTTAATCTCCATTTTAAAAAAAAGGTATCAAGTGTTTTGGTTTGCAAAAGCCATTGTTTGGAAGTCCATTGGTTTGGAACCCTCAACATTAGGGTTTTGAGACCAAATTGGCTCTATTCTAGCATTCCATAGTGGGAATCTCCTGAGCCCTCTTGGAATGTTAGAATAGATTTTATTCTAATGTTGGAAGTCAGTGTTGGTGTTGCAGAGACCAGGAAACCATTTTGAGATGAAGCCCTAGGCTTATCACAGTGTGAGTGGTGAGCCAGGAAGGGTTGAAGACATGGAAATGCAGACCCTATATGAATGAGTGGGAGCCAATTAGTGGTTGTTCCAGTTTCTCTAGAGGTGTAAGGACCCTAGAATTGTTTCCAAGTGAAGAGATCAATTAACTGGTGAAGGATTGAAGACCATTCTTTACCACTAGGGCTATCCTAAATCCATTAGGCCTAATTAGCCTTGTAAGAGTTAGGTGGTTTAGAGGAAGAACCCAGTCCTAGAATCTAGATATTTTTTTTAAGGCCCAAAAGGGTTTCAGGAAATATAATTTTTTTTGGGGGTTGTTTGGGTGGTTTAGGAGAAAAGTTTGAAAAATTTGATTAGGAGGGCTACAAGGATTTAGGTCTCCTAATAGGCCTAACTCACCTAAAAGGTGTTATGGGAAGGTTTGGATCTTAGGAATGGAACTAAGGGAATGTAGTAAGTGTTAATAGAGGACAAGGAACACTCATTCATGTTTGCAAGCTAAAAGTGGGAAGAACCTAACTTGCAAGGGGTTTTGGACTTAAGGTGGAAGGTGAAGTGATTGGTTGGAGTTGAGGTCATAAGTGTTAGGAGTTGGGAACTCTTAACAAGAAGAGATATTTTCCTTAGAGTGGACCTTTGGAAGGTCAAGGACGAGAGTATTCAAGCCCTGGGAAGGCTTAGAAGTGAAGAACCATTGGGAAAAAAAGGTTCCTTAAATCCCTGGACCAATACAAGGGAAGACATAGGGTTTGAAGTTAAGTCCAAGACCTCTCTGCATCACATAGCCACATAGCCATATGTTTGAAACTACTAAAAATAGAAAACAAAATCACATTAGAAACTAACAAATAGTTTTAAATAAATTAAAAATTAGTGGTTATACGCTATGCCTTGCATCATTAGTTGCACCATGTGAAAAAAAGGTTAGTGTGGATATTGTAAACAATGATGATTGAGGACTAGACATGCTAAATAACTTGAATACGTAAATATATTAAAATTACAGTTATAGTGTATGGAATGTATTGCAAACCTTGAGAAGATTAAAGCGTGTTACCTTTTCCTTGAAACGTGGACGCAATCTTAGTAGCATAACACTAATAAATACAATGCATGATTGATTGGTTAGAATTAATTTTCATAATGCATGATTTTGAGTATTTAAAATGATGAACAAATGGCTATATTATAGAATTGAGAGATGAAGATAATATTGATTACTTTGTTAAACTAAAGAATTAGTGGACTCAACTCAACTATAGATAGAAACTTTCCATTTTGAAGACATGAGGAGACAATAATATATTATTCATTTATTTGACGGATAATTGTGGGCACTTAGTTTACTTTCATAAACTAAGAATAAAGCAAAAGTTTCTAAATGGAAACAAAGTGAACTTAATGGAAGAAGATTAAGTTTCTAAACAAAGACTAAAGAGAGGAAAATATGTGTCTTTAAATTAGCTCGCATTTAATTAATATTATAAAATATGATTTAATTAAGTAGATAATGTGAGAATAGAAAATATAAAATAAATGAAAAATAGTAATTATGATGAATTAGAGGAATAATCAAGTGAATATAATTTCAAGTGTCTACATTTTATGCCTCTTTAAAGTAATTTATGAAGTGGCAATTGTTTCAAAGAAAATAAATGTAGCCAATAAAAATAATAGAAATGAAGATGATGGAGATGAAGAGATGCTCTTGTTGGTCTAGAAATGAAGATTCAAAAAAAGTGAGATGATTTATGCCCATTAAAGAGATTTATCTATGCATAAACTACATAGAAATCTCTTGAAATGAGAGAAGAAGATGAATGCTAGATGAAAAATGCAAAATGAAGATAAATATATGCAAGAAAGATGAATATAGATGAAATTGTGATGATGACTAGCAACCTTTATTTAATATATCAATTGATGTAATGTACTAGGATATATAAGACCAAGATGATATTGTATTCAATATATGGATTAACTCTCAAGAAAAAATAAACAATAGTATTCCCTGAAACTCATAAGAACTGATGTTCTTGACCTAAGCTTGTGATGAGATAATAATTAGAAATATCACATAAAAAATGACATTGCCCCAATATATACCTTTCAAAGAAATATGAACAGGTAAAATGGTGTAGGCTCATCTAAGGAAAAGAAGGCACAAGACATGGAAGAAGGCTTAAGGGAATCAACCAAAGTGACTTGGGATGTTTTGAGGCCAATCATGGTAATTTGTAATGATCAACTTAAAGTAAACATCAAAAGTCCTAAAGGTCCTGATAAGGACCTTAGGACCTAATTTCTTGTATGGGGGGCCAATAGTGCCTAAATGGGATCTAGATAGATAGGAGGGTCCTAGATAGGATGATTAGATCCTAGGAGGAAATGAGATACAAAGTTGATAAGTTAGGATGCAAATAAATCAATTAAATAGAAGTTAAAAATTCAAATTTTTGAATTCTAACAGTTAGTTTAGATTAGGAGGGAAAACCTGTTTATGGCTCTAATGAATTTGTAATGGTTTGCAACCAACTTTGATTAGTTGGATTAGTTGGGATGCACTTTATATTTCCTAGTGAAGGTATACGAAGGGACATAGTATGAAGAAGAGAGATTTTTGTACGAATCCTGATGTTTTGAAATAATAAAAGTAACTAAATTCTACAAATTCTCTTATGATAGTTTGATTTTTCATACTTCTATATGTATTTCAATTGAATTATGAAATATTCATAGAAATCTATTGAAGCATTTCATATTTTATAAATTTCATTTTATTCTAATCCCTCATCGAATTTGCTGATATACTCAGAAAGTTACCTCATTTCTAACAGTCTTGATTGTTTTTCAAAGGATTAATGGTCATTCCATGAATGCAAGTGAATGATTCTCATGGAATGACCTTATTATAACATGTATGATAGTTTTATAACCTTCTAATGTGTAGACAAAGTGGAGATTGTTGGTGATCACCATGTTATTGTGTTGAAGGAACACTAAATTTGAGGCTAAGGTGTAGCAATAGGAGTTCTGTCCAAAGGAGGGCATCATTTTATGTGATAATTCATCAGGGAATGTTATATGGATGGAAAATCAACCATTTTTGGGTTGAGACAGTGTTTGGAAGGGTGGCATTGTGCATGCCCTAGTTTTGAAGGGTTTTTGGGAGCAATTTGGGGATTTTATGCCTAGAGAGACCACGGGATCTAATTGATTATATTTTCCCTTAATTAGAGTCATTTAATAACTCTTTTGAAATTGTAAAGGTCAAGGGATAAATGGATCTTGTAGTTTCTTTGTAAAGTGGGTCAAATTAGGCCGAGGAAGAAAGGTGGAGCAATAGTTTTTGGGATTGATGATCCAAAACAACCTCCCCTAGTTTTGGGATATGTTGAAGTATGTATAAAAGGGTATCTTAATACACCATTAGTTTCTAGAGTTCTTTGGGAAGTGTAGGAGTAATATGGTTTGATAGCCGATGTAAGGGCTACTAGGCTTACTAGGCCTACTTGGGCCAAAATGTGAATTTGAGAGTTTGATCCTTTGCAGAGGTTTGAAACCTTTTGGGACATGTTGAAAATGGTTTTAGAAGATTTTATAAGGTGTTAGAGTCAGTGGATAGGTCTCTTGCTTCATTTTGACCATTTGGAGCCATTAGGTGCACTTGGGGAGCCTTGGTTCATTGTTCAACTTTTGCATATGAAAGTAATTAGAAGATCTTAGTTTTGTAAATCCACTTGCCTTTGCATCAAGTGGTATCAGAGAGAGTAGTATCCTTTGGGAGAGGGATAAAGTACATGTCTGAAGAAGAGTTGGACCCATTTGGGGAAGAGGCTCAAGAAATGCCTCCAAGAATGATCAATGTTGAACTTACCAAGATTTTGACACAATATGCCAAGGATAACAGGAAAATGAAAGAAGAGATGGAAAATATGAGAAGGGAAATTAATAAGAAGAAAGGGAAAAATGATCTTGAAGATCATGAAGATGAAGAGGAAGGAGAAGCAACACCAAGGGAAGAGTTAGACCCAGATGATGCAAGAATAACTAAGTTGGTTAAAACTATTAAAGGAAATGACTACAAGGGTAAGTCTAATATACCTATGTATGATGGGAAAAAGAATGAGGAAGATTTGATTGAATGGTTTAGTGTAGTGGAATTTTTTTTTGATTGTGAAGATGTGAAGGAGGATCACAACGTGAAGATTGCAAAGTCAAGGTTAAAAGGACATGCCTTACTTTAGTGGGATTGCCTACAAGCAGATAGGTGGAAGAAGGGAGTGCCTAGAATCACTTCATGGCCAAGGATTATGGACAAGGGTTGGTCCCACAATAGTGTGTCCCACTTTTTTAGACATGCTAATTTTTGTTGAAATGACACATTTTTAATAAAATATGATTATTTAAGCCTTGAGAGGTTCCATTTGAAGGAATTAATTACAAATGGTTAGCTCAAAGCCTCTTAGATTAAAAAAACATTGATATAACATCTATACTCCTCATTCATACCTACAATGGAGTCTCCTTCGTACCTATTAAAATGCTGACAAAAAATGACTTCAAATTTATGTTTTGGTAGATCAAATGAATCCATTTGAAAAACCTATCTATGCAGTATGATGCTATTCAAAATAAAATTTCTAATGAATATAATTTTAATACGTATTGAGTTCATTATCACTTTTAAATATTACTTTAACTAAACATAGGTTGTTTGGTCATTCAACAACCTATCTCTTCAAGACTTTGGGAAAAATAGTAAATTACAAAAAAAAAATATCAAAAATATGTAGGAAAAGAGTATTTGCGTTAACTTTCTATTAAAAAAAGAAAAAAATGACTTTCAATATACACAGATCAAGTTAGAGTGATCCAAGTGACCTTACGTCTAAATTACAGTTACTGTCACTTTGGAACTTAATAAACTATGAAATATTGACCCAAAATGAATGAAACCAATTTCATCCTTTAGATATTGAAGTTAAAAATATAATCTCAAAATAATTACATCATTATCATATTTTAAAAAAAAGTTATGTTGATCCAAGTGACAGTAACTCCTGAATAACATAGTTTTTGACACAAACCACTTTTTGAAGGAGAAGGAAAAATGAATTTTAATTTTTTTTTAATCAATATATTTAGAAATGAGAAATAAAATTCTAAAAGACTTTACTTTGTACATCATCTTCAAATTCCTAATAGTTTTGCGACAACATGTGTTCGAAAGTGAAGATTTTTCTCAGAATGTTGATCTCTGTGTCAAAGTTGGCCAAAAAGTGGGACACACTATTGTGGGACCACCCCAAGATGAAGGAGAAATTCCTTCCTAGGGACTATAAGGTTCATTTATACAAGAAGATGCAAAGTTTGAGGCAAAAGGACATGGCTGTCCAAAGGTACATCGAGGAGTTTCACAAGTTAGATATCAGAGTTTCTCATGATGAAGAAGATGAAGAGAAGGTAGCAAGGTATATGGGTGGACTGAGGTTCAACATCTAGGATGAAATTAATTTGAATACCACTAACACGGTGGAATAATGTTACAAGTTAGCCATCAGGGCTGAGGAAAATATAAAGAGAAGGCAAGAGAGACAAGGAAGTGGAAGAGGCCAAGAAAATAGGGTAGAGGCAACAAATATTAAAGTCAAGGCTAGAATAGAAGTGATAAAGGTAAGGAACCTATGTTTGATCAGAGGAGTGGACAAAGAGGTGGTGGTAGATTTGGTCTGGGTAGAGGTAGAAACACCTTTAGTGGTAAATGATACAATTGTGGAGAGGTAGGACATCCTTTCTATAGATTCCCTGAGAAGGATTCAAACGGAAAGAAGTCAGACAAGAGAGTGATTTTCGCACAAGAAACACATGAAGAGGACCAACAACAAGAAGGAGAAGGAAGTGTAGCACACTCTAAAGTGGGAGAATATCTTATGGTGACAAAGTCACCTATTTAGTAACCAAGGAGGCCAGAGGTATCTATCTTTTGAACTCATTGTAAGAGTGGAGGTAAGGTGTGTAAAATGATCATTGACTCTAGATCATTTGACAATATTGTTTCTTATGATATGGTTAAAAAGTTGAAATTATAGAAGTTCCCTCATGATAGACCATATAAGACCACTTGGATAAGTGATGAAAAAAACCTTGAGGTTAGAGACCAAGTATATGTAAATTCTTCAATAGGTGATTACAATGATAGGGTGTTGTGTGACATTGTTCCAATGACTTGTTTTCATGTTCTTTTGGGAAGACCATATCAATATTCAAGGACTATTCATCATGGTTATGAGAACACCTATGTGGTTCACAAGGATGGTAAGACATTCACTCTCAAACCTTTACAAAATGGTGTTGTTAAGGTGACACAAGTTATTTGTTTTGGAAGAAAAGAGTATGTTGATATGCAGGGTTACGAGGATAGTAGGTTTATGAAGGAGGTTCAAGGGATTGAGAGGTCCTTATTGGTGCAGAAGAAGGAGTGTTTGAGCAATGCACTTGAAGGTGAAACGTTGCAGATTGAAGGGATACAAGTGGGAACTATTTTGTGTCATGTAGTGGAACCATTGCAAAATGATGAAGATCTCTCCATGGAGGGAAGAAATAGAGGTCATTTGGACCTCAGATTTAAGAATGAAGGACACTCAAAACAAATCCATAATGACTGTCCCAAACAACAAGCAAGTAGAGGAAATAATGATAAGTTTTCATTTCATGTTTCTAATAAGTTTATTGTAGGTTATGGAAATTTGGATGGAGAGTTGTTATTACAATAGATGTCCAAGGAAAGACAAAGTTGCAGAACTCCTTCAAGAAAGCTAGGTGGTGTGAAAACAAGACCCCTTAACTTTTGGGACAAAATATCTTTTTCACAGGGGGGAGTATGGTATAGGAGCACCTAAGGACATGAAGGAACAAGACATGGAAGAAGGCTTAAGGGCATCAACCAAAGTGAACTGGGATGTTTTGAGGCTAATCAGGGCCATTTGTAATGATCAATTTAATGTAAACATCAAAAGTCTTAAAGGTCATGATAAGGACCTTAGGACTTAATTGATTGTATGGGGGGCCAATAGTGCCTAAATGGGAGCTAGATGACTAGGAGGGTCCTAGATAGGATAATTATATCCTAGGATGAAATTAGATGCAAATTTGATAAGTTAGAATGCAAATAAATCAATTAAATAGAAGTTATAAATTCAAATTTTTGAATTCTAATGGTTAGTTTAGATTAGGAGGGAAAACATGTTTATGGCCTCTAATAAATTTTTAATGGTTTGCAACAAACTTTGATCGTTTGGATCAGTTGGTACATGCACTTTATATTGCCTAGTCAAGGCATAAGAAGGGACATAGTATACAAAAATATTTTTGTACAGACAGTGATGTTTTGAAATAATAAAAGTAACTAAATTATGCAAATTCTTTTATGATAGTTTGATTTTTCATACTTCTATGCATTTCAATTGAATTATGGAATATTAGTAGACATCTGTTGAAGCATTGCATATGTTCTAATATTCATTTCTTTCTAATCCCTCATTGAATTTGTTGACAAACTTGGGAAGTTACCTCATTTCTAATAGTCTTGATTATTTTTCAAAGGATTAATTTGGTCAAACCATGAATTTCAGTGACTGATTCTCATGGAATCACCCTATTGTAACATTTGTGATAGTTTTATAACCTATTAATGTGTAGAAAAAGTGGAGATTGTTGGTGATCACCATGTTGTTGTGTTGAAGGAACACTAAATTTGAGGCTAAGGTGTAGTGAAATAGGAGTTTTGTCCAAAGGAGGGCATCATTTTATGTGAGAATCCATCAGGGAATTTTATAGGGATGGTGAATCAACCATTTTTGGGTTGCGATAGTGTTTGGAAGGGTGACATTATGTAGGTCCTAGTTTTGAAGGGTTTTTGGGAGCAATTTGGGGCTTTTATGCCTAGAGAGACCATGGCGTCAAATTGATTGCATTTTCCCATAATTAGAGTAATTTAATAACTCTTTTGAAAATGGAAAGGTCTAGGGATAAAGGGATCTTGTAGTTGCTTTGTAAAGTGGGTCAAATTAGAACTAGGAAGAAAGGTGGAGCAACAGTTTTTGGGATTGATGACCCAAAATAACCACCCCTAGTTTTGGGATATGTTGAAAAGTATGTTCAAAAGGGTATCTTAATCCACCATTATCTTCTGGAGTTCTTTGGGAAGTGTGGGAGTAATCTGGTCTGATAGCTGATTTGAGGGCTATTAGTCTTACTAGGCCTACTTGGGCTAAAAGGTGGATTTGAGAGTTTGATCCTTTTTAGAGGTTTGAAACCTATTGGGACAAGTTGGAAATGATGTTGGAAGATGCTCTAAGGTGTTAGAGGTAGTGGATAGGTCTCTTGCTTCATCTTGCCCATTTGGAGCCATTGGGTGCACTTGGGGAGCCTTAGTTCATTGATCAACTTTTGCATTTGAAAGTCATTAGAAGATCTTAGTTTTTTAAATCCACTTGCCTCTACATCGTAAAAAATTTAAACCAAAGAAAGGGGCACACAACTTCCCAGATACACATTAAAATGTTACCTTATGCTAAAATGTTGAAAGACTAAATGATGGATTTGGATAAATTTGGCTTTATAAAGGAAACATCATATAGAAGATAATTTACTTCTTAAAGGTAATTTTCTTGATGGAAAATGATTGTTTTAACTATATGTTATCTAGGTTGATATATATCTCCAAATGCATGCAAGTAGGTTTTCACCATAGTACTTGTCCAAGGTGCCACCAAAGGATGTTTTTTTCTTTACTATTTTCTTTTTGTAGTTTTGGTAATTTTTAATTGTTTGGATGTAAAATTGATGCCTATTTTCTAGGATTTTATTTTGATAACTAACCCAAGGTGCCATAGAAATGGTTTTCAATGTGGGAAATTTTTTTCTTTTTAGTAATTTCTTTTCTTTTTTTTGTCATTTTTAAACTTTGCTTAAATTTTTGGTATGTTGTCTAAGGAGTTTGATTGATCTAGCATTATGAAATAAGATATTTAGCATATTGAGTAAAAATCTATAGGTTTCTACATTCAAGTATGATTTCATGTTGGCTATGCTTTGTTATAATGTTATTGCATGAACAATTGAAGGACTTGTCTAAAGAGTACTACATCACCACCATTTCTATTCCTAAGTTATAACCATTTCAACTTGGTATTTCTATTATTATTTAGCTTCTATCCTACTTAAGATAACCTCTTATTTAATTAAGCATAGTTAAGTTATGAAGGTGGGAGCACCAAGATGGGATTTCACTTAAGTAAGTCCCTATACAATACAACCTTTCTTTCATATGTTTTGTGTGTGTAGGTTCAGATCCAACTGTTGAGAGTCTTACAAATGCATAGAGCAAATGGTGAGAAGCATTCCCAGAATTTGAACAAGTGAAAACAATGGAATAGGGTGTTTTCCAACATAGAGATATAAGGAAATAGAGAGAGAAAGAAAGATACGAAAAAAAGAAAGAGAGACTAAGAAAGAAATAGAGTGAGAATGAAATGAAAGGAAGTAAAAAGAGGGAGTATTTTGTCTAAATTCTTGTTTGGATTTTTATACATTCTAAAGAGGTTGCAATTAGGAGACTTAATTTGAAATATAAAATTATATAAAATTATTATAAGTCAATTCATAACCACCACTTGTTTGACAAGAAGTTGATCGCACAAACAATTTTATTTTCTTACAGCCTGCCAATTGACTTTATGTGTTGGATGACTAATAAAAAAGTGCAATGGAACAAATATCAGCCACCGGTGTCGTTTCCATCGGGCGTATGGTTGAAATATGTCTAGATCGCGTGAAGCAGTTCGAGGTGCCGATTTTCTGGATTCTTTGTATATCTTAAAGACTTAAACATCACTGTTTGCTTTCTATTTAAATTCGAGAAATACAGCTGTTATGGTCACGGTAATGGCGATCAAGTATTTGGTCCTAGCAATTACTGTGTTTAGTGCACTGACTAATTGCCGTTCATTTGTACAGAATGGTGTGGATTCGCTTCTATTGGGGGATTCGCTCGCTGCAAATCAGACCATGATATCAAAGAATGGCACGTTTGAATTGGGGTTTTTCAGTCCGAACGGAACGAGTAATTGGTATGTTGGCATCTGGTCCGCACTGATGTCTCCCAAGGTCGTAGTTTGGGTGGCTAACAGAGATAATCCTGTCAAAGGCATGCCCGGCTATCTGAACTTTTCGAACGACGGTCGTCTCCGACTGTTTGATATGAATGGCCAGTCAGTTTGGTCGACTGATATCGGTCTGAAAGGATCGCGGGCAATGATAACTGAGTCTGGTAATTTCATCATGCTGGGTGATGGCCAAAACAATTCCGAGATTGTTTGGGAAAGTTTCGCTCATCCGGGAGATACATGGTTGCCTGGCATGAATTTGTGGACGGGTATGAAGCTAGCCTCGTGGAAGAGCTCTGTGGATCCTGGAAGTGGGCTCTTTTCACTGGAACTAGACCCTTCTCCAGGAAAGACGGAGTTGGTGATGACCTACAACAGCAGTATCCGATATTATTCTACTGGAGAGTGGACTGGCAGTTATTTTACCAATAGTCCGGAGGGGCAGCTTTATCTTGACAAATACGAATTTTCATCTGCGAGGGTTTCTCCTTCAAGATATTACTTTCATATCAGAATAATCCCATGGGGACATGTCTTGACAGGGCTGGTCCGGTTAGACGAGAACGGCGAATTGAGAGTTTTCTTTGGGATGGATGATGGTGCTTGGAGTCAGGCATGGCAGACATACGGAGGTCAGTGCAGTGACTATGATATCTGCGGAGCGTATGGACTGTGTAACCCGAATGATGTGTGTAGTTGTCTTGAGGGTTTCACGCCCAAGAATGATTCTCAAGGTTGGTGGTCAAATGGGTGTACGCGGCGCAAACCCCTGCAGTGCTCTGCCACAGCGGGAACTACAGACGGCTTCTTCGAATCTAAGAACCGATCCTTGCCCGAAGAACGAGCTGTTTTGTACAACAACAAGCCCACAATGGAAGGCTGCAGCACTGCTTGTCTTGACAATTGCTCCTGCACAGCCTTTGCTTTCGTAGTCTCTGATCCACCAGTCTGTACACTCTGGTATGGTGATTTATTCAACATGGACGTTTCATCAGACAGTCAATCCATCTTCATCAGGCTGGCTGCTTCGGAGTTGCCGTTCTCGACATCAAAGAGACACAGAAAAGCCCCTGCACTTTTTATTTTGCTCCCTTCTGCCTTTGCTTTCTCCGCGGCTCTCCTCTTGGTCACATTTATTCTTTGGAAACGGCGAAGACTGCAGAAGAAAAGTGTAGAAGAGGAAGTGCCAATCATGCTCAAAACGTTCACTTACAAAGAGCTGCGAATTGCAACTGAGAATTTCAAGCATAATCTGGGAAAAGGAGCATTCGGTTCGGTGTTCAAAGGAACTTTGGCAGACAGCACGCTTGTGGCGGTTAAGAGATTAGAGGGTTCAAGAGGAGCAGAAAAGTAATTCCGTGCCGAAATAAACACCATCGGCAATATACAGCATGTTAATTTGGTAAGGCTCTATGGATTCTGTGTAGAAGGCACTGAAAGGCTACTGGTGTATGCCTACATGCCCAATGGCTCTCTAAATTCCTCCCTCTTCTGTGAAGGGGAAAAAGCAGAGGTGGTCATGTTGGATTGGAAGAGCCGGTTTCAGATCGCATTGGGCACTGCACGAGGATTAGTTTATCTCCATGAGGAATGCAGGGATCAGATCATTCACTGCGATATTAAGCCTGAAAATATTCTTCTGGATGGCGACTTCAACCCGAAGATAGCTGATTTTGGGTTGGCAAAGCTGGTGGGCAGAGATTTCAGCCGTGTATTGACGACAACAAGAGGAACTCCAGGATACTTGGCTCCCGAGTGGATCTCCGGCCTTCCTATCACTCCAAAGGTGGACGTATACAGTTTTGGCATGATGTTGTTGGAAATTATATCCTGTCGTAGAAATCTGGATTTAACAGTGGAGGAGAGAAGCAGGCTGTACTTTCCTACCTGGGCTTCATCACAAATTCAGAGGGGAAACATGATTGGTGTTGTGGATGTAAGGATAGCAAGTGAGACGAATATCGAAGAGGTGAGAAGAGCCGTTGTTGTAGGGCAACTGTGCATTCAAGACAATGAAGAAAAGAGGCCGAGCATGGGAGAAGTGGTGAGGATATTGGACGGGAGGATGGAGGCTCCTGCGCCACAAATTCTGAGGTCCCTACAGGTGCTGCTAGATCAGGCTGAAGATGATGACAGCAGTGATGCTTTTCTCACCATTGCCAAAATAAGTAGCAGCTATTTTGAAAGCCGCCCTTAATGACTAAAGTCTTATATTTGGGTTTGTTAAAAGCTCTGGCAAAAGTGAAAGAGATCACTCAGATAATGGCAGTCGCAAAGTTTGAATTGTGAAAGATACAGATGAAGGTAATTAATGGAAGCTATCATTGCAATAGATTGTATATTGGAACTAGTAGATATTATTAGTTGCAATTGTATCTTGTGTGCAGTGGATAGATTGGAAAGGTGTAGAAAATTAATCATGTAAAATTTTGATTTTGTATTTATTGTATACATTGTTCTATTATTTTCTCTTATTAAGTATTCAAATAGTTTTAGTTTAGTTAAAATATGATTTTTTATATTTATTCATAATTTTGCCCTCCTAAATATTACAAGATAATGTATTTAGTGTTTAATAATGAAATATATATATTTTTTTAATAATAAAAAATAGATTTATTATAAATTTAAGATGATTTTGTATATAAAATGTAACATTATATATTTATTGAAATTTTAAGTTTAAATAAAATGATTTATTTTAGCCTAAATTTGATGGTTGACTTTATTTATTTTTATAATTTTATTGATTCTAAACTATTTGATTAAACATATCTTATTTTTTTATTGACTTTTATTTTTAAATGTTTTATAAGTTATACTTTATCCTTTCATATATATTTTATCAAGGAATGTATAAAGAAAATAAATACTTTCAAAGAATTAATTGTTACGATATTGTATTTTATACTTTGCTTTAATACTTCATTTATAAAATGAATTTTGATAAGTCTAACAGTGTTTAATATTATTTCTTTTGTTTAATATTATTTATTTATTATTTTTTAAGAAAATCTGGAACCATTTAATGATTATATTTAATGATCATCTTAGAGTATATGTATGTCAACTACTTATAATTAGATTTGTATTACAAGTTTTGGAAATGAATGTTTCATGTCATCCTAGTTAAGTAAAATATTTGACTTTAAAATTTATTTTTAATTGTATTATCTTAGGTAATTTTGAAATGCCACTTATTGTGAACTTAACATTTATAGTCAAGTATAAATTTATATCATCACATTTCTTCCTTTCTCAAGTGAAATTGTGATTATTATTTTTTCTTATCGTGACTTTTTGTAATTAATTTATGTGTAAGTAAAGTACATACATTAAATGATTAACATATTATATTTTATAGGTATTTAATGAAGAAAATTAAATAAGAATTACAACAAAAATCTTAATATATACCCTATTTTTATAATTTATTTATAAATATTTAATTAATATTTTTCTTTAAATTTTAAAATGCAATAAAAATAAAAATATTATTAATATCTAAATATATTATTATTATCATTAATTTTTTTTAATGAATATTTATTAAAAATATATTTATAAAACTCAAAAAACTAATTGAAATGTTATAAATATTAAAAATAATATTTAAAAACTAGGTAAATTCATATTTTATTAATATGAAAAGAAACCATCCTAAAAGTTATATTTTTTTAAAGGAAAATAAAGTTTTATAAAATAAAAAAATTTAATAAGGAATGATGTGAGAGGATGATGTCTGGGAAATAGAAATTTTGTCAAATAAGAATAATGATAATGGATGGTCTAATTTTATGCAATGGTCATTCATGTTTCTCTTAGATTTTTGGCTGTTATGCCAAAACACAGGTCTTTCTTCTTAGATAGAAATGCCTATGGCGTAATTATAGTTTGTAATACACTTTCTCGAATCTACATACTATTTGTACAATTAATTGTATGCTTTGAATATTTATTTGTATCAATTTAGATTTTAAGTCTTTTACAATATTATATTATTTAATAAGATACAAAATAGTGGAGCTTCATAATGTTGCTAGGCAGTTATAACTTTGCATTACAAATTATAAGATTGAAGCATATAATATCTAGTTTCTAGAGGAATTATTTCATGGATGATCATGTATTGATGTGTTGATGTCTATCATTTAAGTTTTTTCAAGGTAAATTGACATAGTGTTCCTTACTACATTGTCAACATTTTTTGAGATGTTTGATGTTCTTCTTTTTCACTTTATCAATCATACGATGAGATACATTCGATCTTCCACAATTAGTGATATCAGTTATGATGAAGCTTTATGGATCCATTGATAGAAAAAAATATACAAATCATAATAAGACAAAAGACTTATATATAAGTGTAAATTTTAAAGTTAATTTTTCATCTTCTAAAATTTATGAAGAAAATCATATTAATATGTTACATTTTTTCCCCGTGTTCATCATTTGAACACGAATAACGATGAGCATGAATTTCTATTGTTATTTTTAGAGATGACATCATTTTGATGTTTGATATAAGAAAACATAATTATTTTTTTCAATTTTTTTAATTATGATGTAATTCAAATAGATTCAAAGGAAAAATATATAGTTTTCATCACTTTTATATTGATGATAAATAAGTTATATCAAATATACAATAGTCAAATGATTTAGAGGGTACTTCCATATATATATATATATATATATATATATATATATATATATATATATATATATATATATATATATATATATATATATATATATATATATATATATATATATATATATATATATATATATATATATATACATATATATATATACATATATATATATACATATATATATATATATATATATATATATATATATATATATATTAATAGGTCTCACTAGTGATTGATGTTATATATATATATAGGTCTCACTAATGATTAATGTTAGCAACAAAGTCTAGATTATTTAAAAAATTTTAACCAATTTCAACAAAGTATTTGTTGTCATTTAATTTTCATAAGAACAAAATATTCTTTCATAAATCTAGTTTCATTGTCCTTCCTTTCAAAATGTAGATTGAAATCTAATAAAATATGTTTTCATTAGTTATATCAAAATTTATATATCCTAAATATTAATTTGTAATTTCATCTTTCTTGCATAATATATCATTGATCTCTTCCTACTAATAATATATTTTACTTTTCAAAGGTAAAATGTAAAAGCATTAGTTTCCATTTGAAGGACATTGCAAAGTCTGACTGATAGACTTAGAAAAGTAATATGTAAATAGACTAGTTTACATGACAAGCATTAATGGCAGAAATTATAATTTAAAGTACACTGAAGTTAGAAGATCTCTCATTGCATTCGAATTAAGAGCAATTGAAGAATATAAGAGCCTTAGTAGTTGATTGAGAAGGATTGCAATTGGATTCATCTAGTGATTTGTTGTGCATTTGAGCGGTTGCGAAAACCCTAGTTCGTCGCTTCGATTTAGAATCTCTCAGAAACCTTTGTGAAAGTGATATATAGGTAAGTCATGGCTACTCCTATAGTATTTGATGTTGCAGAGAAGAAAAGATATGTGTTCAAGAGGCATTCATTCAAAACTACTTTAGATGACCTAGAAGGGGCATTCTCCCACATGCCTATGGGTGTTATGCATGTCGAGGAAATTAGGGCATACATCTACTGTAAGAAAGAACTAGTGGGATTGGACAGATTAAGGGTGTACATAGAAACTATGCTAAAACCTAACAAAACATTCATGGATAAGTATGCGCGGTGGAACAATCACCCTATAGTGGAGTATGCTACGACATATGAGTTTTATGAATCAAAATAGATCAAGATTCTTTTGAGCAGGATTCATGATGACCTATTTTGGATAGGTGAAGTGCTGATTAGAATTACCAGTGACCTAATTCATGAGATGTCAGGGCTCTCAAGGATAGGCACCATCCTTCCAGTGGGTAAAGATGTGAGGAAGATTGTTGAACAGACTTGCAAGTCAAGGAGTGATAGGCACAGAATGACCATAGAGCCTATTGAGCAAGATGACATCAAATTGATGTCTATGATACTTGGTTATATGTTTCAACACACCAGCAGGGTGAACAGTGTGTCTGCGGCTACAATTCTTGCAGCCATAAGAATTGTTAATGAAAATGGAGAGTTCAAATTGTGTGAAATCTTGCTCACATAGCTGATTGATAACATTAATGAAATCAAGCATGATAAGACCAAAATATTCAGATTTGGGTCTTTGATTATCTATATGTACTTCCATATTGTTGGAAAGGTGTCAGATTCATACCTAGACAAGACTATTCCCACCATGCCTTAGATATCTTTCAAAGCATCTACAAAGAGCACTCTAAGAGACTACATGACACTAGAGTTGAAGACATTCAAAGTCAAAATGCAAATGAGGTACAGGATACCAGAGAACATTGTTGAGAAATACAAGGACTTTGCACGTTATGGACAAGAACTATGATCTTGTTGCTAAGGAAACAAAGAAGGCATTCGAGAAAGTATTCATGAACATACACATGTATCCAGCCACTATGCTACAACACAAGTACCCATGAAGGAAGTCAAAGTGGCAAAGCCCACTAATGCATCAGTGACAGGTCCTCAAGATTCAACACCTACAATAGAAACACAAAAAGAGGTAGATAAGTTTGCACCCATGATAGAGTCACTAAAGGATAGCACCATGATCATTGATAAAGTAGAGATAGCCATGGCAGCCACTGACACTGAATTGGATAAGCTTGAATAAAATTTTGTGAGCACACAAGAAGCTAAAATTTTATGCAGCGACACACCTCGCACTCATCAATAATAAGTGTTGATTGAAGATATAACAAATGAGAAAGAAGAAGAAAAGATGGAAGAGAAGAAAGAACAAGAAAAAGAAGTAGAGAGTACTGAACCATCAGTTGAACCAATCAAGATAAAAGAAGAAGTGATGGATAGCAATCCCATCACTCCCTCAGTAGCATTGTTGTCAAGTTTGACACCTGACACAACTAGTTTGGATTCATGGGGTGCATAAGACCTGATTAAGTTTAGCATCTTAGCTATGGAGAAGTCCAAGGAGAAACAAGTGATGAGGAATCCCCTCCTTGTAGAGTCAGTGAACATCCCAAACAATTTGTTACTTGTAGACAAGAAAGTGTCCAAAATACACTCAATTGATGATGTCAATTCAGTGATTTCACAGTTCAAGGGAAACTTCTCTAGCCTGGAAGAATCTGCATCCCTAGTTGCAAAGGAGAAGTATATGAAGAAAAGTCTCAATGAATTGGTTAGGAACTATACACTTGACCTGAGCTCACTAAAGGCTAGTCAAGCATCCCTGAAGGAGTTTGCAGCAAAGGGAAGAAAAATCATTGTTGAATGTATGAACCAAGATAAGTTAACTGGTGATCTGTACAAAAAGGTACAAGAAGCAGAAACCATGATAGACAACATCAAGAAATCAGTGGAAGATCCATCTGTGGATGTAAACATGTGCAATAATGTCTACCAAGGTCAGATTGACAATATTGAGAAGGCAGAAAAAGAGATGACCAAGATAAGGGCTAGACAGACTCAGCTAAGGAATGCTCTTGCGCCCTCATTAGACATGCTAAATCAGAATATCAAGGAGATCGATGCCACTATGGTGACATATGGTCAAGGTCCTAGCACTGATCTAGAGAAGATGGAGAAGCTACAGTATGCTTTATGCACCCATCTATAGATTGTAAATTCACTGATCACATTTTGGAAGAAGAAGATCTAAAATCTGCAGATTGCATATCTGGATGTACTATCACAGTAAGTTTTTGTAGAATCAATTTTGATACACCTTTGTCATTAATGTGAAAGGGGGAGTATTTATAGAATATAGATAATAGATATGTATAAGGAGATATAAGATAGAAAGATATGTATAGGGAGACAAAAGTTTTTGTATTAAAGTCAGTTAGCAACTTGGCCATATTCTTTTGTTGCCATCAATGACAAACGGGGAGATTATTGGAAATTTGGCTATACTAGTGTATATGACTTAGTATAATGTTTTCATTATGGAAACAAAGTCATATAGAAGTTTGGAGTCAGTGCACTTGATGTAAAGATCAGAAATCGACCAAGTGTTGAAGACTGGATAGTATACAGAGTTCCTAAAGCTCATAGCATCAACGCACATGCATACAATAGAGTTATGGTGTGCACCCTAGAAGTTAAGTTGGTTAGACTGCATTCATGCTTAGTCTATGAGTGAATGATTAGATATGCAAGTATGGGAAAGATACAAGTAGTTGAAGTTGCACAGCCAGTGTGTGCCAGTGAAGAATAGAGTAAGCAGCCGACTGTTATCATTTTGAGTTGCGGTTATATTCTAATGATGTAAAGGATATGCATCTATTGTAATTAGGTTTCCAACATGTATATATGTTTGATTGTATACATGCTTGAGCCAATTCATTTGGAAGCATTGTATGTAATAGGTTTAAGAGCCGACCTAGTTATTTATTTTGTATGCACATATAAATATGAGATGCACCCATTGTAATTGATATGGAAGTGGAGATAGAGTTACGATAAGAAGAGTAGAAGTGTGGAAAAATACTATAAGATGTATTAGAGCTTTGCAAGAGGTCAAAGCATCAACATATCAAAGGAACTGATCTAACAAGCAGTGTCATAGTGATAGTTCATCCAATAGATATAGTGTGTATCTGAGATCATAAGGTTGTAGCCTTCACCACTTGAGCAGTGAGCTCTAGGATAGTGCGTCCACTCCCCTAATAGGGACTATTGTAAAAGACTCCTAACAGGGTTCGACCCTTGACAAGGTCTACTATACTTAATGCATTGTAAAGAAACTCCTAACAGGGTTAAGGATCTTCTAACAAGGATCATAAAACACTAATATAGAATATTAGTGGGTGTCAATTCCCACTTGGGTTTTTACCTATTTGGTTTTTCCCATAACCATATTGGTGTTATGTGTTGATTTCATGTTTCATGTTTATGTGGATGTTCATTTTAGTACTTAAGCATTTGAGTTCAGTTTAAAGATTAAGCAAAAAGTTTAAATACAGTGAACACTGATTCACCCCCCCTCTCAGTGTTCCCATTCCTAAAAGGACCTTGTGGCAAGATTTCTGCTTGTATATTTTACATGGCAACACTTATGATCTGGGATTCATTTACTATGATCATTCATAGTTTTTCTAATTCTAGAAGCTGTAAGTTAGGGGAAGGATAAAACTAGATTCTGGCAAATGAGAATTTGTGAATAGGATAAGGAGCCACACCCAAGCCATAAAAAGGAGCTTGCTAAATAGTTTTGTCACAAAGTGGGTAGGTAGTTTCATCTAACAGAACCCAACATACAAATGGCCGGTCCTAGGTCCTGATCAGTCTTAATTTCTCCATTGAAAGAAACACACAAGTTATATTAGGAGCCCCAGGCACTAAATTGTGGCTTAAGTAGGACATTCATTTTTTTGCATAATTAATACATGTACGGAAGTTGTAGTTTCATTTCAAATACTACTTTTGAAAACATTTAACCAAAACATCTAAATGAGTAGAAATGTTGATATATAACTTAAACATTCACATAACTTTTTAACAAAAATCTCAAAAAATTATTTTAGTTTATTCAAATAAAAATACCTAAAATGTTATAGTCTCATGGTATGATGCTATACATTTAAACATTTAAATTAAAAATTGACACATACTTTAAAATATATCTCTCAATTTTTAAGATAAAAAAATTTAAAATAATAATATTGATTAATAAAAAATTATTCTATATTGATATTTTTTATTTTATTAAATATATATCAAATAATATGTGAAATTAAGTACAAAGAAAATTGAACATAGGTGAGTAAGAGATTTAAACAAAACCATTTTGCCTAATAATAATAAATAAAAAAGTAAAAGACCTTTTTTATATTCAATTAAATTATAATGTAATTTAATTCATTTCTAGTAAATGTTAATGATTTTGTTTAACTTTTTTCTGGTCACCAATCTTGCATAGAGAAGCAAGAATATTGAAAAAATATAAATCATTTGTTTGTTTTCGCTAATTTACACTTGTTTGGCTTCACATTCATTAAGAAGTGAAATGTGGTGTACACCATCTTTATGCAAATTCAATAGTAGAATCAGATGTAGAGGAGACTCTATCATGCTATGACATGCTACTTTACAATGTAAAATTGTGACTCTTCTTTTGAAGATCTATTCCACAATGGTCACATCCTTTCTCTCAATGAAGGCATTGGACATTTTCCTTACAATGATTCAAATTGTTTTGGACAAATCAAGTTCCTAAATAAAATATATAATTATTTAATTAACACATTTGTAAATAATTTAAAGATTTTTTTAAAAAATAGTATAGATCTAATTTTATGATTTATTATTTAAATTGTTTATAACAAGGTCATGTTATGTTAGAGAGAGAGAGAGAGAGAGAGGTACATGAGTGAAGAGAGAGAGAGATATAGATATAGAGTGGGAGAGAAAAAGAAACATACAAGAATAGAGAGGAAGTGATAGAGTGATAGAGATAGATACGGAGGGAGAGATGGGAAATAAAGAAATACATTGATAGAGGGAAGTATATATCCACAAATAGAGATGGTGAACGAGAGAGAGAAATAAAAGAAGAGAGAGGGGGAGATAATATATAAAGAGGAAGTGACACACACACACACGCACAAAGACTTCAACAATGTATTTTATAGCCTAACATTTGAGATCATAAACTTTATTAAAATATGAAAAAAAAACATCAAAAAAATCCATAATTGAACTTCCACACCTCTTCAACGTACCCATTGCACACATAAGTGCGATTGCTAATACTATAATATGAGTGCATGATGGTAAAGATTATAGAAAAAATGATTCCAAATTAAATATAAGTTGATAATTTTATAAATAGAGAGTACTATAATATGACTAGATTATTGATTTTTTGGGTATAGCTCGGAAGGTGGATTGGAGTTGCTTTAAAGAAACTTGAGTTGGATATTTAGAAACAACTTTTTTATATATTCTTTAATAAAATATTTCTAAGTTTACATGAGGTTGAGTAAATCAAGAGTAATTTTATATATAATTTAAAGCGAAAGAAAGAATTGAAAGTTTCTTTTCTTGCAAGGTAAGTAAAGCAACTGGGCTCTATATATGTAAGATATCTGTAGAAAACTTGTATCATATTTTTGAAGAGAACGTTTTTTGTTAGGCTAAATAAAAGATCCAACATTTGCAGGTTTTTCTCCACATTGGGTTTTCTTGTGTATATCTATGTCATTGTCTTTTTTTTATTAGCTTATTTTATTTTTTCTTCTACTATTATTTTCTTTTATTTAACCTAAAGTAGTGATTGTTATAAATCAAATAGATTTTTTTATTTTATGAGTTTATTGTGTAATTAATCAATAGAAGGGTTATAAGAAATTAGCATGGTATCAGAGCTCTAAACTCTAAATGCAAAGCCAAGATTTGTGACACAAATTTTAGAATAAATAATTAGATTTTTGTCTCTAGATTCTTTTGTGGCTATGGAAACCAGTGTTTGATATGAGGACAGGCTTGAGGGTGCTTCTAACATCTTGCAGTGGAAGGTTCAAATTACATCCATTCTCAAGGAGAAAAAGTTGTGGATCTATGCTAGTATAGTAGTGTCACCACCTGTGAACGATCCTGTTACTTTGGATTTGCGTGAAGTCAAGGAGGCCAAGGAACAAAGGATTATCTATGATGAGGCAAGAGATCATTTGATTCCCCATCTATCAAGAAAAGACACTACCAAGGAGATGTGGGATACACTCACAAAAATATATTAGAGTGATTATCAGAGTCATAAGATGATGCTGAAGGAAAAATTCATAATACCAAGATGTCCAAGGGAGAGAAAGTGATATCTTATTTGTCCAGGTTGACTTAGGCCAAATATAAGTTAGCGATTATTGGAGAGACAATTGCTAAAGATAATTTGGTGCGTATAGCCTTGAATGGTATTTTAAAAGATTGGGATGTGTTTGTTAAGTCTGTTATTGCCCAAGATTGCCTACCTAGCTAGGGGAGACTTTGGGGTGATTTTTTCCAAGAGGAGATATGTGAAGGTGCTCAATGAGGAAATCAAACAAAGAAGGTTGAAGATGAAGATAATGTTTCTCTTGTAAGAAAAGAAAAGAAGAAGGCCAAGAAAGGGCCAAGTGAAGAGTCTTATTCCAAGAGTGAGACAAAGAAAGATTTGAGAAAAGTGAAGTTTTTTCTATGCCATCATTTGGGACATTATGTTGGTTAGCGCTCGAGTAAGAACAACAAGGGAAAGAAGAAGAATTAGGTTGCATCTACTGTAGAAGTGGATGAGTTTGTAATATGGTTTTAGAATGAGTTTTTACTTATTGCTTGTCTCTCGAGTTCAATTGCTAACCATGAGTGGTATATTGGTAGTGAAGAACCAAAGCACATTGAGTGGAATCGAAAGGAATATATTTCTTGACAAAAAGATTTCCTAAAGATATTGAGAGGAAGAGAGTTCCTTGGCACATTGAGTGGAAAGAGATTTTTGAAGAATATATTGCGAGGAAGAGATTTCCTTGATATATTAAGACGATGATATTTCCTAGAAATATTGAGAGTAAGAGATTTCTTGGATGAATTGCGAGGAAGAGATTTCCTAGAAATAATTGTAAGGAAGAGAGTTCCTTGGCACATTGAGAGGAAGAGAGTTCCTTGGCATAAGTTTTTGTGTGCATATTTAGTGAGAGTTGTTTTCTTAGTAGAGAGAGGATTGAGAGGTTGAAGTTAATTTTGTATAACTTTTGTGGCAATCTTGTAGTTTGTTATTGCTCCTAAAGATGGATAGAAGGTGCAGTTGCAGGTTTTCTTCTTCACAGATTGTGTGGAGAAGGGGACAATGAAACTTTGGTACATTCCTACAGATGAACAAATAATAGACATCTTGACAAAGACTATGATGAATAATACATTTATATTCTTCAGGGATAAGTTGGGTGTTGTGTAGAACACATTCCTCGCTAAGAGGGAGTGTTCATTTTTTTGTTTATATCAAAAGGTGGAGTAGAGTTTCTGTTAGAGTAATAAAGTGTTTACTTATTAATTAAATCATGTTATGTGCTATAGCCTTGTTGTGTTTACTTGTTTGGTGTGGGGCCTTGTGTCTATCTCCTAGCTTAGAGAGAGTGGGCCTCAAGGTTCCACATGGTTGGGTGGTAAATTTTGCTCCCATCGTGTTTTCAAAGTTGTTCATGTGAGCTTCTTGGATGGTCATGCTTTATCTTTGTAGTCCCATGTTTCTTGCAACTAATTGATTATTAGTATACATTGTATCATAATATGTATCTTCATATTGATGTAATAATGTAATATAGAATCCCCTTGAAGAGACGACTTTGGATGTTATTATCATGTGACTATATGATATCTTGTTTTGTAAGACTTAAATGAATTAATTCGTATTGTATCTTGTTTCTTGACTCATGGTTGTTTAAATGATCTAGTCATGTATATTATATGTTACTAGTAGCGACATCATGGAGCCTTAGAGGACCTTGTTATAGGGTTTATGTTTTTCTCTCATGTTGCATTTAATGATAAGTAAATTGGTTAAATTCATGCATCATACAACTGTATTTGTAACAGTAGTTGTAATCTTTATTTTTTTTAAAAATGGTTTGTCTTTTTCTTAGTTAATTGAGTTGTACTCTTGGGTCCTTGGTAGGAATGTTATAATAATAATAATAATAATAATAATAATAATAATAATAATAATAAAAATAATATTTTAAATGTAATATTATTTCATATTCTATATAATTTTTTTTAATGTGCACATTGAAAGTTGCATTTATTTGCTTCTCACAACACTCATAAATCCCGATGTGAGATATGTTATTCCCTGAAGTTAGTTCTTTATAGACATAAAAAAATATTAGATATACAATGAATAATGCATCTTAATGATCTTATTGATAAATGAATGTTTTTTCTTTTTTAAAATTAGAAAAAAACTTAAAAAACTTCAACAATAATACTAATAGACAATTATAAAATTTTCAAATCTTATTTAAAAATCTACAAATTCATTAAATTTGAGAAACATTTGAAGACCAAATTGCAAGTATGAAAAAATAAATCACAAGTATGCCAGAATGGCGTCTGTTCGCTATCAAATCATTTATTCATTTGCGTCACACGTTAGCTATCTTCCACCGGATAATTTTTGGAACGACGAAAATTTACCCCAACATAAAAAATTCCCAAAGCTTTTCTCACTTAAATACATGTTTTTTTTTTCTATTTTGAATCGAAAGATTTACAAACCATAACAATAGGCTGGAATAGATCCCTCTTTTTAAAGCTGAACTATAATCAGACGTTCAATAAAAGTAAACTCTTTCCGTCCCCTGTCGGTTTCCTAATTATATTAAAAAAATTCATTGAAGACTTTTTATACATATAGATCATGATTACAATTTACAATTTCTTGTTTATTCATTCAATTTCGTATTATACTTATTTTATTGGGCACAAAAGATTTGAAGTATAGATTTAGATATATTAAGAGTCTTAGTGCAGGCCAGCGTCTTAATTCCTTTTCTCAACTCATATATAGTTATTTACCGTCACAGTTTGTACTGTTTACATTTGAAAACTTATTTGCGTTCTTACAATAAGAGGTAAGGTTAAGAGCAATATATACACGCTATCGGTTTTTAAAAAAAATTGGGTACTTCTAATGGAATAAATTAAGAAATGCATCCATCGATATCAACAATAGCTACCCATTGCTTACAAAATTGTAGGTACGATGGAATTCTTATTTACTTTTTTAATGCCGTGTAGCAGTTGAGCTGTGGACCCGCATCGAATATTATGAACTCATAGAAGAAGAGAGCGAGATGATTAATTAGCTTAATGATAATCCCAATTTTGATATAAGAAATGCATAGTTTCTACAATTGCGCGTATGACCGAGTCAAATTATTTGTTTGTTTGATCTAATGAGATTTAGAGCTTAACGAGATGCATCGTTTGGTTTTGTATTTATATTCGAAAAACCCAGCTGTTGTGGTCATGGAAATGGCGATCAAGTATTTGATCCTAGTAGTTGTTGTGCTTATTGCACTGAATAATTGCCGCTCATTAGCACAGAATGGTGGGGATTCGCTTCTTCTGGGACATTCGCTCGCTGGAAATCAGACCATAATATCAAAGAATGGCACGTTTGTTTTGGGATTTTTCAGTCCGAATGGAATGAATAATTGGTATGTTGGCATCTGGTACGGGCGAATCTCTCTAAGGGTCATAGTTTGGGTCGCTAACAGAGATAATCCTGTCAAAGGCATGCCTGGCGTTATGAACTTTTCGAGAGATGGGCACCTCAGATTGTCTGATATAAGTGGCCGCTCAGTTGGTCACCTGATAATAGTCTGAGAGGATCCCGGGCAGAGATAACTGAATCTGGTAATTTCATCATGCTGGGTGACGGTCAAACAAGTCTGAGATTGTTTGGGAGAGTTTCGCTCATCCGGGAGATACATGGTTGCCTGGCATGAAATTTTGGACCGGCATGAAGCTAACCTTATGGAAGAGTTCTGTGGATCCTGGAACTGGGCTCTTCTCTTATGGACCGGACACGTCTCCAGGAAAGACACATTTGGTGCTGACCTATAACAACAGTGTTCGATTTTATTCTAGTGGAGAGTGGACCGGGAGTTATTTTGCTAACATTCCAGCGGGAAATTATTTTCATGACAGATATGAAATATCCTGTGTGCGGGTTTCTCCTTCGAGTTTCTATTTCCAAATTAAAGTAACCTCGGTAGGGCATTTCCTGACTGCGCGGGTCCGGTTAGAGGACAACGGGGAGTCGAACGTTTACTTTTGGATGGATGATGGTACATGGAGTGAGGTATGATCGACATACAGAGGTCAGTGCAGTGACTATGAAATCTGCGGCGCGTATGGACTGTGCAATGCGAATGAAGTGTGCAGCTGTCTTGAGGGTTTCACGCCCAAGAATGATTCTCAAGGTTGGTGGTCAAATGGGTGTAAGCGACGAAAACCCCTGCAGTGCTCTGCCACAGCGGGAACCATCGACGGCTTCTTGGAATCCAAGAATCGATCCTTGCCCGAAGAACGAGCTGTCTTATACAACAGCAAACCAACTATAGAAAGTTGCAAGACTGGTTGTCTGGACAATTGCTCCTGTACAGCCTTTTCTTTCGTAGTTTCTGGTCTACCAGTCTGCAGACTGTGGTTTGGCAATTTATTCAAAATGCGCGTTTTATCAGACAGTCAATCCATCTTCATCAGGCTGGCTGCTACGGAGCTGCCGATCTCGACATCAACGCGAAGCAGAAAAGGCCCAGCACTTTTTATTTTGCTTCCTTTGGCCGCGGCTTTCTCCGCGGCGCTCCTCTTGGTCGCATTTATTCTTTGGAAACGGCGACGACTGCAAAAGAAAAGGGTAGAAGAGGACGTGCCAATCATGCTCAAAATGTTCACTTACAAAGAGCTGCTTATTGCAACTGAGAATTTCAAGCATAAGTTGGGAAACGGAGCATTCGCTTCGGTGTTTAGAGGGACTCTGGCAGACAGTACCCTTGTGGCAGTTAAGAGATTGCAGGTTCATCTAGAGCAGAAAAGCAATTTCGTGCTGAAATAAACACCATCGGCAATATACAGCATGTTAATTTTGTGAGGTTCTATGGATTCTGCGTAGAAGGCACTCAAAGGCTACTGGTGTATGCCTACATGCCCAATGGCTATCTAAATTCCTCCCTCTTCATTGAAGAGGAAGAATCAGAGAAAGTCTTGGATTGGAAGACCCGGTTTCAGATCGCATTGGGTACTGCACGAGGATTAGTTTATCTCCATGAGGAATGCAGGGATCAAATCATTCATTGTGATATTAAGCCTGAAAATATTCTTCTGGACGGCGACTTCAACCCAAAGATTGCTGATTTTGGGTTGGCAAAGCTGGTGGGCAGAGATTTCAGCCGTGTATTGACGACAACAAGAGGAACTCCAGGATTCTTGGCTCCTGAGTGGATCACTGGCCTTCCTATCACTCCGAAGGTGGACGTATAAAGTTTTGGCATGATGTTGATGGAAGTTGTATCGGGTCGTAGAAATCTGGATATGACAGTGGAGGAGAGAAGCAGGCTGTACTTTCCTACCTGGGCTTCATCACAAATTCAGCAAGGAAACATAATATGCATGCTGGATAAAAGGATAGCAAGTGAGGCGAATATTGAAGAGGTGAGAAGAGCTGCACTGGTTGGGGGACTGTGCATTCAAGAGAATGAAGACAAGAGGCCAAGCATAGGAGAAGTGGTGAAGTTATTGGAAGGGACACTGGAGGCTCCTGCACGACAAATTCTGAGGTCTGTAGAGGGGCTGGTAGAAGATGAAGACAGCAGCGATACCTTTGGTCAACATGCGTGCATTTGAGGTGTTTCTGTACCAAAATAAGTCGCAGTTATTTTGAAAGGTGACCTTTAATGACTAGGCCTATAAAGTCTTATCTTTGGGTTTGTTAAAAGCCCCGAGCAAAAGTGATCACTCAGACAAAAGCAGTCGCAAAGTTCGAATTCTCAACGATAGAGACGATATGATGTTTGAAGGTAATTAAAGGAAGCTATCATTGCAATGTATTGTTTAGTGGAGCTAGTAGATATTATGATAGTTTACGTACACTTTTCATGAACTCAAATTTTAGAATATTTAATTGTATGTTTCTAATATAGATTTATTATTTAAAAGAAAAAGTAATTAGAATTTATTTTGATTCTTAATTTTTACAAAAATCATATTAAAATAACATACAAAATAGAAGAGCTTTATAATTTTGTTAGATATTTATAAAATTGAATAAAAATTATAATAGTAGTTTTGAAAGGAATCACTCTATGGACAATCATATATTGATTTGTGACATCTATCATTTTAGTATCTATAAGGTAAGTTAATTTGGTGCGCTTTACTACATTGTCAACATTTTTTTGAGGTGTTTCAAAAGTAGTTATCTTTCACTTTATCAATAAGCGGTTTAGATATATTTGGTCTTGCACAATTAGTGATATCACTTATGATGAAAATTTATGAATCTATTGTTGAAAAATATATATAAATCATGTTAAAGTGAAGGAATCATATATACTTGTATACATTATAAAAATAATTGTAATGTTTAGAGATGACATTATTTTGGTATCTCACACAAATAATGGACATCAATATTTTATTTTTTCAAAATTTTTAATTCTCATGTAATTCAAATAAATTCAAAGGAAATATATATTGAGATAATTTAAATCATAACCAACTTCAACAATTATTTGTTCTAATTTGATTTTTAGATTAAAAATAAATAACACTACTTTTTTTTTCTATTGCATATAAAGTATAAATGGATTTACATCAACATTGGTAAGGAGTTATCCAGTCTAACACTTAATTCTCAGTACTATTGAGATCAACACAAAATAGATATTACATTGGAAAATGAGACATAAAGATATCATAAAAGAACGCTTATATAAACACTATAGAGTTTGGGTCTCCTCTTCCCCTTCTGTGTCATTGGAGTCGGGAGAGACCGAGTTGTATCTAATGATCTCATGGGCCCTACCTTTGAAGCTTGTTGCCCTGTTTGATGGCTCAGTGTGTTCCTTCCACTATCCAGATTGTTTTAGCTGCTGGATGAACTCTACAAGGGTAACTTCAAACTCCTCCTTAGTTTTCATGGTGGAATAACCATGAGCTATCTCATATTTCTCTATGGTGGCTTTCCCCTCTCTTAGGATCTGTAGAAATTTTCTCTTTGTCATCTTAATTACTACGGTGACCTGCATGGCAATATCAAGAAAGATGAGTCTTCTGTGAGACTCACTAAGATTCCAGTCCAATCCTACAAGCACATCATTATTATGAGCCTTCCAAATATTCTGTAAAATAATAGAAGATAAGATAGACTAGAAGGTGTTACAAAATTTGCTGCCATTAATGGTAGTAGAAATAATATTCAAGGAATTAAAGTGGGATCCATAGGAAAGACCAAACATGTTCCAAATTTCAGAAGCAAAAGACACTAAAAAAAAATATGTGAAACTGATTCTTGTTGTCTACAGACCAAGAAAGGATTGGGTTCACCCCTAGACTTCTTAAATGGAAGTTTATGAAGAAAGAGTTTCCACAAAAAATAGGAAATTTTAGGCTCTAAAGGTTTACTGCAAAAGAGCTTGAAGAACCTATTCCAATTAGATTCTTGCACCTCGAGACCCCATTTGAGATTGATATAGGAGAAAATAGAAGAGTTCACCATTAGGAGTTTATATATATATATATATATATATATATATATATATATATATATATATATATATATATATATATATATATATATATATATATATATATATATATATATATGGATTTGCCAAGGTGAAGGGGAGTGTTATCAGGCCAAAAGAGCTAGAAGTTGCAGGTAGAAGAGCAACATTCACTAAAAGGCCTAATGGCTTAAAGAGTAGCAAAGAGTAAGGAATAGGTTCTCCATTAGAAAATGGAGATATTGAATTCAGAAACAAGATGTTCCGAGGAATATAGCTCACCCTGCTAGAAGATATATCTAAAAGTAGAAATACCTTTATCTACCCATTTTCTAGCCGAACAATCTTGTAGAAGAGCCTATGGTTTATAACCATGTTTTAGATTCCACCAAATTGATTTGAGACCATAGAATTTACCATCCTTCTTAGTTGGACCATGATCACCCAAAAGATTCCTAATATATCTCCATCCTTTCCAGATACTTTTGAAGACATTAGACCCCTGCACAGATATATTGGCCTCCATTATGAGAACATTAGTGAAGCATAGATTACGCCAACCTTTAGGTTTTCTAGGATGGGCCATAAATAAATTATTCCTCACCAACACTTTCCATGGCTCATCCCCAAATAATGCCTTGCTATCAATTTGACAGCTAGGGCAATACCCTATGTTCTAATATCCTTAAAGCCCATGCCCCCCCAAGATTTGACTCTGGTACACCACTCCCATGAGACTGCATGCATCCTCCTATTACCCCTACCATCAGCGTAGAGGAAGTCTCTAATAAAATTTTGGATAACACTAAATTGCTGCTGATTAAATAGCCACACAGAAGAGATGTGTATTGAGTATGAGGAAATAATTTTTTGGCACACTCGGAACCTCCCTGGGAATGAGAGAAGGTTACTATACCATTTGGAAAGCTTACTGCTAATCTTATCTTTAACCCAACTCTACATTTGATTGATATTGGGGTTGACTATGAAAGGAATCCCCAAATATCTTACTACATGCTCAGGCCCTCCCTAGATGAATTCAAACTTACCCCGCTAGGATAGAGGGTTGTGGTCCCAACCTAAAATAATTGATGCAGGTATAGACACTTTGTTGCCTAAGGCTAGGTAGAATATGTTTAGTTTAGCCATGATATTTCCCATATTGGATTCATTTAGGTGCAACAAAAATGGAGGTGTCATTAGAAAATTGGATGTTAGAAACTTCCTGATCGTTGGGGAGGAGGATACCTTCAAAGGTAGGAGAGAGGGAATCATCTCTAAGAAGGTAGTGGAGGGAGTCAGGAACAATGACAAAGAGGGAGGGGGCAAGGGGACACCCTTGCCTGATAGATCTACATAGCTCAAAAAATTCCCATCTAACTCCATTAACTTCTACTCTATCATGGCACCATAAAGGAGAACAAAAACCATTTTGCAAAAGAAGGGTAGAAAACCTAATGCTTCCAGCATCATAAGGATAAAATTCCACTCTATCCGGTCATAGGATTTCTCATAGTCAACGAGGAGCATGGCACTTTGCTGACCAGACACTTTAGCCCAATCCATCACTTCCCAACATGTAATAAGATTTTCAAGGATATATCTCCCCTTCACAAATCTAGTTTGGGTGTTGTTGACAATCTTGGGAAGTAGGTAAAAAATCCTTAATGCCAAAGCTTTGGCAAGTATTTTATATAAAGAACAATGAGTAGGTTAATAGGTCTCTAATTTTTTATTAGAAACCTATTTCCATCTTTAGATATACATTTTATGAGTCCAACATTCAACATAGGACCAAGAGTACTTGCTTCAAAGGCCTCATTGTAAATATTGAGAAGACTCTAACCAATCCAATCAATATTAGCCATATAGAATTCAATAGGAAGGCCATTAGGACTTGGAGATTTATCATTATCCATATTCCTGATGGAATTCTAAATCTCTTCTATAGTAAGCTCTGTATCTAGAAAAGTTGCATCTTCCTCACCCAGCTTCTTAGGGATGATATCCTTGATCTTATTTCTAACATCTTCCACCGTGGGACCACAACCATCTAAAGAAAAAAACTCTCTATAAAACTTGGCAAAAGTATGAACAATATCTTCCTGCGAAGTGATGACTTTATCCTTATCTCTAATAAAGGTAATCTTATTACTTGCTTCTTTCTTCTTTAAAGTATGAAAGAAGAAATTATAACCTTTGTCACCCAAATTAATCCAGTTAATTATGGCTCTAACTCTTGCACCTTTGGTTCTAGCCACTTGAAATCTCTTGAGAGAATCTCTACTTAAAATAACTTTTTTGAGAAGATTAGGTTTTGAATGGGATACCTGAATTTGAGCTTCAACTTCTTACAAGGATTCAACAAGTTTTAATTCTCTGCCTCTAGAATCCTTCTCCTTCTTCTTACCTAAGTTACATTGAGCATAGATTGCCAGGACTGTGTGGTTTGGGTCCATCTAGCAGATCCATGCTGAGCAATGTGTACATTATATAAGTCAATGACTCTAACCACTACTTGCATGTCTTCATCCTTAATGAGGAAAGTATTAAGGGAAAACCAATACTTCTTAACTGTCTCAGGCATTTGATCATTGAGAAGTTGCACAAAGGTGAATAAGGGATGATGATCAGAGAGTGAGAAGGGGAATACCTTGACGCAATTATCATCAGGAAGGGGGAGATAGATAAACAAATTCTTATTGAGGTAGAATCTATCTAATCTAGAGTAAATCCTCCTATCACCTCTTTGAAAATTGGACCAAGTATACTAGATACCTTTAGATTCTCCTCTTAAGCCTGCCAAGGGATTGAAGAGGCTCAATTTTTTGATCATCCTATTCCTATAAACAATCTCATTACATTTTCATTCAAACCTAAGGCCTCCAATGTTATCTTGAGCCCTCTCAAACATATTGAAGTCACCTTTTAGAATCCAAGGAATATTGCTTAATTCTAACAACCATTTCCATAAGTTAATACTATCACTATGTTCACTGGGAGCATAAATAGAAAGCACTCCAAATTCTGCATCTCTAGACTTGAATTTCACTCAAACCTCCCTATTATAGGGTGAGATACCTCTTTATTGCAAGGCTTTCTTCCAATTAGGCCTGACAAGAATGGAAGTCCCACCCTTACCTCTGAGATGTTTGGTTGAGAAGGCATTAGCATCTTTCCAAATGCATTTGAGGGTAATATCTAGTTCAAAGCCTATTTCCTTAACCTCTTGTAGCATAAGTATATCCAAATTATTGTGCATATTAAGAAGTCTATTAACCATGTATTTCCTGTTAGAGGCCTCAAGCCCTCTGAAATTCCATGGAGCATAGTTGATAATCATGAAAAAACATTCACATATTAGAATCCATGGGTTTCCTAAATCCTTTGAAACATTGAGGAATATCCACCCTTGAGGTCTTGGATAATTTAGGGTTCACATTGGTGAGGGGAGGTCTACCTCTCTTCCTCTTAACAGTGGCTACATTCCCAATATCTGGAGGACCTCCCAATATCAGAGCCTTGGCCTTGTCTTTCTTCTTACTTGAGCTTCAACAGAAAAGACAAAAGTATCATCTTCAATACAACAAGGTGAATCCTCCTGATCCCTGCCAATCAACACCTCTATAATTTTGTCTTATTATCCTATCTTTAAGAATGCAGATTGGGATTTAATAGATGGTATTTTAATTACTTATATCAAAATTGTCTTTTTATTGATTACATAAAAACTTATATATATTTTAAATATTAGTTTGTAATCAAATATTTCTTGCATAGTATGTTATTGATCTCTTCTTCTTAATAATATGTTTTACATTTTTTTAAGTGTAAAATATGAAAGTTTTAGCTTCCATTTGGAGGAAATCACAAAGTGAGTGATAGACATAGAATACAGGTTCAGAGTGAAAGTGGTAAACATATCAACTGCAATCAGATGACATTACATAAAATTGTTAGGGCCTTTTTATTCAAATCAAACACAAGACTTTTTTTTCAAATAAAACACAAGACTTTTTATTCAAATCAAACATAGGAATTTTTATTCAATTTGATGCAATAGGTCACTTCACTGGGAGTGATATTCATCTTTTTGGTCAAGCCATGTACCAAAGACTTTGACTTATTTATAGTCATACATTGGTTGTATCTTAAAGTATAAATGGAAAATGTATTCAATAGGTATCAATCCATATTAGAAAAAATTGCACATTTGATGGACTTGAGTCTTCATATTGTAGATTTTTTTTTGAATGATAATAGGAGCTACTACCTATTGTGTTGTGGTTGAGATGTGCACCCACATAGAATATGCTTAAAAATCAAGAGAAATGCAATGCAAAACTTTGAGGCATAATTTATGAGGTATTTAAAAACTTTGGTAACATCTATTGAGTTCATTCAATAAGAGATTAGCTAACATCTAGTAATTTTGGTAACATCTCAGAGATCAGTACTTTTCTAATTTTTTTGATTAGTATCTTTTAAATATTGTAAGTTACATTTTATAATATGAAGTAAAAGAAGTTTTTAAATTTGAATAGCAAAGCCAAGAGGTCGAGGAAGTCTTGTTGATTTAATGTAAATGATTTCATTATTTTTCTTAATTTTTTGAGGTAATTTTTACTTATTTGATACAAATGCTATTGTTACATCTAATTTTAAAGATTACGAATATAAAAAATATTTTTGGGATTTGTTGTTAGTTAGGTTTTAGGTGTTTTAGTTTTTGGGTAGTTAGAAATTAGATGGCTTTATAAAGCTATGCCAAGGTAATAATTTTATTGATTTTGATAAATGAATATTTATGTATAGATTTGATATATTCTCAATTCTCCAACATCCTTTTAACATCTAAAATTATTACTTAACTTTTTGAACACCCATAGAAAGGAAAGTATATTCCCCTCATAAAATATTTACAACAAAAAAATATTATTTAGTCACAAATTTATCATTGGTACATTGAAAACTTTAACTTTATATCTAATTCAATAAAAGAAAGCTCTTTCCTTATCAAATCTATCAATGACATATTTGACAATAAAATTAAAGAATTTCAAAATAGAGGTTCAACTTACTATATCTTTTAATATTAGGTATAATTGGTGTAATTAATTATTTACTAATTAAACTTTACTTAATATTACTTCTAGGATAATGCACACATAAGTATTTTTCATTTGAGACACATGAGTTTGCACCTTTATTTGCACATGACGAAGGAGAAATTTTAATTTATGTGTTGTCTCCATCTTTAGTGCTATTAAAATAATAATAACAAAATATAGAGATAGGAAATTGTTTTGTCAAGCCACGCACCGAAGACTTCATTTATTTATAGCCATACGTTTGTTCTATCTTATAAGTCTTAAATGGCAAATCTATCAGTAGCTATCAGTCCATATTAGAGAAAATTCCACATAATTTGGTTAACTGGGGTCTATGGAATTTTATTTATTTTTAATCACGGAGCGAACGACTTCCTGTCGTGCAGATTGGGATTTAATAGATGGTATTTTAATTACTTATATCAAAATTGTCTTTTTATTGATTACATAAAAACTTATATATATTTTAAATATTAGTTTGTAATCAAATATTTCTTGCATAGTATGTTATTGATCTCTTCTTCTTAATAATATGTTTTACATTTTTTTAAGTGTAAAATATGAAAGTGTTAGCTTCCATTTGGAGGAAATCACAAAGTGAGTGATAGACATAGAATACAGGTTCAGAGTGAAAGTGGTAAACATATCAACTGCAATCAAATGACATTAGATAAAATTGTTAGGGCCTTTTTATTCAAATCAAACACAAGACTTTTTTATCAAATAAAACACAAGACTTTTTATTCAAATCAAACATAGGAATTTTTATTCAATTTGATGCAATAGGTCACTTCACTGGGAGTGATATTCATCTTTTTGGTCAAGCCATGTACCAAAGACTGACTTATTTATAGTCATACATTGGTTGTATCTTAAAGTATAAATGGAAAATGTATTCAATAGGTATCAATCCATATTAGAAAAAATTGCACATTTGATGGACTTGAGTCTTCATATTGTAGATTTTTTTTTGAATGATAGTAGGAGCTACTACCTATTGTGTTGTGGTTGAGATGTGCACCCACATAGAATATGCTTAAAAATCAAGAGAAATGCAATGCAAAACTTTGAGGCATAATTTACTTGGTCTTTAAAAACTTTGGTAACATCTATTGAGTTCATTCAATAAGAGATTAGCTAACATCTAGTAATTTTGGTAACATCTCAGAGATCAGTACTTTTCTAATTTTTTTGATTAGTATCTTTTAAATATTGTAAGTTACATTTTATAATATGAAGGAAAAGAAGTTTTTAAATTTGAATAGCAAAGCCAAGAGGTCGAGGAAGTCTTGTTGATTTAATGTAAATGATTTCATTATTTTTCTTAATTTTTTGAGGTAATTTTTACTTATTTGATACAAATGCTATCGTTAAATCTAATTTTAAAGATTACGAATATAAAAAATATTTTTGGGATTTGTTGTTAGTTAGGTTTTAGGTTTTTTAGTTTTTGGGTAGTTAGAAATTAGATGGCTTTATAAAGCTATGCCAAGGTAATAATTTTATTGATTTTGATAAATGAATATTTATGTATAGATTTGATATATTCTCAATTCTCCAACATCCTTTTCACATCTAAAATTATTACTTAACTTTTTGAACACCCATAGAAAGGAAAATATATTCCCCTCATAAAATATTTACAACAAAAAAATATTATCTAGTCGCAAATTTATCATTGGTACATTGAAAACTTTAACTTTATATCTAATTAAATAAAAGAAAGCTCTTTCCTTATCAAATCTATCAATGACATATTTGACAACAAAATTAAAGAATTTCAAAATAGAGGTTCAACTTACTATATCTTTTAATATTAGGTATTATTGGTGTAATTAATTATTTACTAATTACACTTTACTTAATATTACTTCTAGGATAATGCACACATAAGTATTTTCCATTTGAGACACATGAGTTTGCACCTTTATTTGCACACGACGAAGGAGAAATTTGAATTTATGTGTTGTCTCCATCTTTAGTGCTGTTAAAATAATAATAACAAAATATAGAGATAGGAAATTGTTTTGTCAAGCCACGCACCGAAGACTTCATTTATTTATAGCCATACATTTGTTCTATCTTATAAGTCTTAAGTGGAAAACCTATCAATAGCTATCAGTCCATATCAGAGAAAATTTCACATAATTTGGTGAACTGGGGTCTATGGAATTTTGTTTGTTTTTAATCACGAAGCAACTGACTTCTTGTCATGTTGTAGTTGAGATGTCAATTTTCTAATTATGATGTAATTCAAATAGATTCAAAGGAAAAATATATAGTTTTCATCACTTTTATATTGATGATAACTAAGTTATGTCAAATATACAATAGTCAAATGATTAAGATGGTACTCTTATATATATATATATATATATATATATATATATATATATATATATATATATATATATATATATATATATATATATATATATATATATATATATATATATAATGGGTCTCACTAGTGATTGATGTTAGCAACAAGATCTTGATTATTTGAAAATTTTAACCAACTTCAACAAATTATTTGTTGTCATTCAATTTTCATAAGAACAAAAAGTACCTTCATATTTTCATAAGAACAAAAAGTATTTTCATAAATCTATTTTTGTTCTCGTTCCTTTCAAAATGTAGATTGAAATCTAATGAAAATACTATATCAAAATTTATATATGCTAAATATTAGTTTGTAATTTCATCTTTCTTGCATAATATATTATTGATGTCTTCCTACTAATAATAAATTTTACTTTTCTAAGATAAAATGTACAAACATTACTTTCCATTTGAAGAACATCGTAAAGTCTGACTGATAGACTTAGAATACCTTCAAAGTGTGAGTGGCAAACATATCAATTGCTATTGGATGACATTAGAGAAAATTGCTAGGGCCTTTTATTCAATTTTGTTCTTATCAGGTACACGACCTTTTATTCAGTTCGATGCGATGGGTCTTTTCACTGGGACTAATATTCATGTTTTTTGGTCAAGCCATGCACCGAAGACTTCAATTATTTATAGCCATACATTTGTTATATCTTACAAGTCTTAAGTGGCAAACCTATCAATAGCTATCAGTCCATATTAGAGAAAATTGCACATAATTTGGTGAACTGGGGTCTGTGGAATATTTTTTTGTTTTTAATCATGGAGCGACTGACTTCTTGTCGTGTTGCAGTTGAGATGTCAATTTTCTAATTATGATGTAATTCAAATAGATTCAAAGGAAAAATATATAGTTTTCATCACTTTTATATTGATGATAACTAAGTTATGTCAAATATACAATAGTCAAATGATTAAGATGGTACTCATATATATATATATATATATATATATATATATATATATATATATATATATATATATATATATATATATAATGGGTCTCACTAGTGACTGATGTTAGCAACAAGATCTTGATTATTTGAAAATTTTAACCAACTTCAACAAATTATTTGTTGTCATATAATTTTCATAAGAACAAAAAGTACTTTCATATTTTCATCAGAACAAAAAGTATTTTCATAAATCTATTTTTGTTGTCCTTCCTTTCAAAATGTAGATTGAAATCTAATGAAAATACTATATCAAAATTTATATATGCTAAATATTAGTTTGTAATTTCATCTTTCTTGCATAATATATTATTGATCTCTTCCTACTAATAATAGATTTTACTTTTCTAAGATAAAATGTAAAAACATTACTTTCCATTTGAAGAACATCGCAAAGTCTGACTGATAGACTTAGAATACCTTCAAAGTGTGAGTGGAAAACATATCAATTGCTATTGGATGACATTAGAGAAAATTGCCAGGGCCTTTTATTCAATTTTGTTCTTATCAGACACAAGACCTTTTATTCAATTCGATGCGATGGGTCTTTTCACTGGGACTGATATCCATGTTTTTTGTCAAGCCACGCACCGAAGACTTGAATTATTTATAGCCATACGTTTGTTCTATCATGTTGCAGTTGAGATGTGCACCCATATAGAATATGCATCAAGAATTAAGAGCAATGTAATGCAGTTTAGGAATAAAATGGGTTTGTATGAAAGAGTTCCTCATGCTTAGCAGGTCTCGCGAGATTTATCTTGGGAAAAGCCTTACCACGGCAAAAATCTTGAATTTGAAAAAAAAATTAAATTATATTTCAAATATTAATTTTTACATTTAATCGAATATACCTTTTTTTTTTAAATTTCTTTGTTTATGTTATTAAAAAAAATAGGAAATGGGTAAAGAAATATATTTTGAATTTGTTTTCAAAAGTAAATATTAAAATAAATTATTTTAACATGATACATTCCAATTATAAAAATTCATTAAAAGTGTAAATAATTTTTTAAAGGGAATAACAAGTGGAAGGAATTTTGTTAACATAAAATAAAATAGACTTATAGATTGCTTTATATATGAAATTTACATAAAATATTTATATCAAAACTTAAAATTAAGTTATTTTTTATAAATTATTTTTTAAAACTAGCATAAATAAATGTGTTTGTTATAATCATTAATATAAAAATTATTTAAATTGGATGACAATTTTGAGAATGTATAAAAGACTTTACAAAGAAAATTGTGGACATAAAAAAAGAGGCACACAAAGTGTCATACTAAGGGCACAAAGTTCCCATTGAATGATTTCTAATTAGCACACTTTAAATCAAAATTGATTATTACATTTCTTGGATTGATGTTCAAACATTTCACATAATATATTTTTATAGTTAATATTAAATAAAAAATTATATTCTTCTTAATGATTAAATAATATTATAAAATTTAAATAAAATTTATAAATATAAATATAATAAAATTATTTATTAAATAAATAAAATGTTTAAATGTTTAAATAAATATAACCTGAATGTACCTCCTAAGTTAGAAATTGAGGAATGTGAAGAATAAGATTAAGATTTGGAACATTGTTCACTTCAAAAACATCATTGAGGATAAAAGAATTGAGGAAAATTTGGAGAACTTAAATCTGGATGTTAATAAGAATAATATGACCTAGAAGAGTTTGAAAAAGAAAAAGAACTAAAAACAAAGCCATCAAAAATTTTATCAAGGGAAGAGTGTCATTGGAGATAGAGCTCCAAGGAGGTTTGGCTCGAGGAATGAGATAGAGACACCGAGTGTTTTCATAGGGATGCCACTACAAATAAGGAAAGGAATAGAATTATGAAATTGAGGCAAGATAAAGGTTCCATTACTCAAAATACTAATGAAGTCAAGGTTGAGGCTATAAGATATTTTGAGGAGCTCATGAACAAGCCCAAGGAAAATAATGAGGAAGCTAGTCTTAAGATTCTCAGTAGCATTCCTAGTTTGATCAACCAAGAGATGGATGACTTACAATATAAGGAAGTCATAATGGATGAAGTGAAGAGGACAACATTCTAGGTACATCTAGATAAGGTTCTCAAGCCAGATGGTTTCCTTTCTTTTTTCTTTCAGACCTTTTGGGACATAGTGGGATATGATGTTTTCAAGGCAGTTGAAGAATCAAGGAATAAAAAAATATGCTAGGAGCAACTAACCACACCTTTCTAGTATTGATTTCAAAGAAAAAAAAAATAGAGCCATGAAGGACTTTAGGCCTATCTCTATTTGCAACAATGTGCACACCATTGCAGTGAAAGTAATTTCTAACAGACTGAAAGACATTTTGGAGGAGTTAATTTTAGAGGAACAAAGCGGGTTTTCACTTGGAAGATCCATAATTGATGAAGGAATCATTGTTATTCATGAAGCCATACACACTACCAAAATGACCAAATAGGCTGGGATGGTAATAAAATCAGACATTCTGAAGGCTTATGATTTAGTGTAAAGAGATTTCTTTTGTGAAGTTTTGATCAGATTTGGTTTCGCTACTAAGTGGGTGGATTGGGTTGGCAAGTGCATCAGTTCGGTCAAATTCTTAGTACTTGTCAATGGTGAAGCTAGGGGGATTATAAGGACATTAGAACAGTATTGCAAGGCTTTAAGACAAAGTATAAACTAGGGTAAGTCTGAAATTTTCTTCATGAATACTTAGCTAAGCCTATAAAATGAGATTGCTAGAATTATGGGTCTTAGGGTCCCTAGCTTTATTATAATATAAAGGGAGCTACCCCTAGCAACATTTTATCTATAAAAAAAAGGCACAAGAAAAAATAAAGGGCAATGAAGCCAACACAACAAATGACATAAATGAAGGCATCCTAGTGTTATCAACAAGTGACACTGCACTAGATTCATGGGTGTTGGATTCTTGCGCCCTCTTTTAGTCAAGTGAACATGACACAAATCTAACACAAAACCCCAAACTTTTTTTTAAAACACAATAATAATCAACATAATAATCTAACATGAATTAATAATTAACCAAACTATGCTTATAATATGTGGGCACCTAATGACACCAACGATGTGTCATCAATACCATGCACATAGTTTTCATCTCATGTGTATATGAGGTGCTCTGATCTTATACCCTATCAAAGATTGTTATACAAGTAAGAATAAGTAACATTGAATTGCTTTTGAGAGAGTAATTTATAGCATTCAATTTAGTATGTCAGATTATATAAGATCAATTTCTATCACAAAGATAAAATTAATTAATGTGATAAAATAAGCACTTCATACAAAACACTAACAATCTTACTTCTAGAATCACTCCCATTAATATTAACCCATTAATCAACCAGATTATACACAATCATCTATATAAATTAATTTGAAGGTACATGATTTGCACCAACATGATATTTATCAAATATCTGCTAACCATATTATCATATATATAAGTCATTTAACTATGATGTTAGAACTTATTTCATTAAACTACTGGAGAGAAATTGCCTTATAATTTACTAGTAATATGTCCGTCTTTCTTTATGTTTTTTTTCAAAACTCATTTCATTTTGACAAAGATATAGTATGCCTTGACGTTAATTACTAGTTCTACTAGTTCTTTGCGCTGTTGACTTCGTACTCATATTTAAATAAAAAAACATTAATCATTGTTAATATTTCGTTTTCGTCTTCACTAAACACACTGACTTTTAATTATACATTCAATTTCGTCTTCATATAAGACTTGACTGATAGATGTACAATATTTACAGTCATCTTTAATGTCTTTTGACTTATTTATAATCATGCGTTTGTTGTATTCACATTTGAAAGTTTCTTTGCCTTCATATTATAAAATAAAAGGCAATGTACAGGAGGCGAAATACAGACGCTACGGTGATATCCATTGATATCTGATGAAATATAGATTTGATGGATTTTTAGTGGAGACATGCGCCCGCATTAAAGAATAGGAGATAGAGTCAACCATGTAAATAGCTTAATCTCTGAATAATTGCTATGGTTATCGAAATGACGATGAAGTATTTGGTCCTAGCAATTGCCATGATTATTGCACTGAACAATTGCACTTCATTTGCACTAGATACGCTTCTGCTGGGTGATTCGCTGACTGCAAATGAGACCATAATATCAAACAATGGCACGTTTGTATTGGGATTCTTCAGTCCGAATGGAACAAATAATTGGTATGTTGGCATCTGGTACTCAGGAATGTCTCCCAAGATCGTAGTTTGGGTGGCTAACAGAGATAATCCCGTCAAAGGCATGCCCGGCGTTATGAGCTTTTCGAGCGACGGTCATCTCAAATTGTCTGATATAAGTGGCCGCTCAATTTGGTCGACTGATAACGGCCTGAAAGGATCGGAGGCAGTGATAACCGAATCTGGTAATTTCGTCATACTGGGTGACGGCCAAAACAAGTCTGAGATTGTTTGGGAGAGTTTCGCTCATCCGGGAGACACATGGCTGCCTGGCATGAAATTTTGGAACGGCATGAAGCTAACCTCGTGGAAGAGCTCTGTGGATCCTGCAAGTGGGCTCTTCTCCCTAGGACCGGAAATGTCTCAAGGAAAGGCGCAGTTGGTGATGACCTATAACAACAGTGTTCGATATTGGTCCAGTGGAGAGTGGACCGGCAGTTATTTTTCCAACATTCCGGAGGGGATTTACTATACTACCGGATACAGAAATTCCCTTGTGAGGATTTCTCCTTCAAGATCCTACTTTCATATAACAGTAAGCCCGTGGGCAAATATCGTGAGAGGGCGGGAGCTGGTGGACGAGAATGGCGAATTTAAAGCTTACCACGGGGTGGATGATGGTACCTGGACTGAGGTATGGTCAACATACGGAGGCCAATGCAATCAGTATGATATCTGCGGGGCATATGGACTGTGTAATCCAAATGATGTGTGCAGTTGTATCGAGGGTTTCACGCCCAAGAATGATTCTCAAGGTTGGTGGTCAAGTGTGTGTTCTCGGCGAAAACCCCTGCAGTGCTCTGCCACAGCGGGAACTACCGACGGCTTCTTGGAATCCAAGAACCGATCCTTGCCGGAAGAACGAGCTGTCTTATACTTCAACAAGCCCACAATGGAAGGCTGCAGGACTGCTTGTCTCCACAATTGCTCCTGCACAGCCTTTGCTTTCGTAATTTCTGATCCACCTGTCTGTAGACTCTGGTTTGGCGATTTATTCAAAATGAATGTTTCGTCAGAGAGTCAATCTATCTTCATCAGGCTGGCTGCTTCAGAGTTGCCGATCTCGACATCAAAGAGAAGCAGAAAAGCCCCTGCAATTTATATTTTGCTTCCTTCGGCCGCGGCTTTCTCCATGGTTATCCTCTCGGTCGCTTTTATTCTTTGGAAACGACGAAGACTGCAAAAGAAACGTGTAGAAGAGGACGTGCCGATCATGCTCAAAACGTTCACTTACAAGGAGCTGCGTATTGCAACTAAGAATTTCAAGCATAAGCTGGGAAAAGGAGCGTTCGGTTCGGTGTTCAAAGGAACTCTGCCAGACAGCACGCTTGTGGCGATTAAGAGATTAGAGGGTTCAGTGGGAGCTGAAAAGCAATTCCGGGCAGAAATAAGCACTGTCGGCAATATACAACATGTTAATTTGGTAAGGCTATATGGTTTCTGCGTAGAAGGCTCTCAAAGGCTACTGGTGTATGCCTACATGCCCAAGGGCTCTCTAAATTCTTTACTTTTCATAGAAGATGAAGAAACAGAGAAAGTCTTGGATTGGAAGACCCGGTCTCAGATCGCACTGGGCATTGCACGAGGATTAGTTTATCTTCATGAGGAGTGCAGGGATCAGATCATTCACTGTGATATTAAGCCTGAAAATATTCTTCTGGATGGCGACTTCAAACCGAAGGTAGCTGATTTTGGGTTGGCAAAGCTGGTGGGCAGAGATTTCAGCCGTGTATTGACGACCACAAGAGGAACTCCAGGATACTTGGCTCCGGAGTGGATCGCTGGCCTTCCTATCACTCCAAAGGTGGACGTATACAGTTTTGGCATGATGCTGATGGAAATTATATCCGGTCGTAGAAATCTGGATTTAACGGTAGAGGAGCGAAGCAGGTTGTACTTTCCGACCTGGGCTTCATCACAAATTCAGGCGGGAAGCATAATAAGCATGGTGGATAAAACGATAGTAAGTGAGGCGAATATTGAAGAGGTCAGAAGAGCCGCTATGGTTGGGAAACTGTGCATTCAAGAGAATGAAGGTAAGAGGCCAAGCATGGGAGAAGTGGTGAAGATATTGGAAGGGACGATGGAGGCTCCATTCGCGTGAATTCCGAAGTCTCTAGAGGTGCTGGTAGAACAGCTGGAAGACGACGACAACAGCGATACTTTGGTCAATGTGCTTCTATAGTGGAAAATATTATTTTTTATATGTACCCACTTTCATTGCTAATGTCTTTATCTTAATAATAAGTTTTGTTTTTTTAGAGTAAAATGTGAAAGGGGAAAAATGTTTACGCAATGATAAATAGAAAGCATTAATTTCCATTCAAAGGACATCACAAAGTCTGATTGGTAGACGTATAATACATTTATTGTTTGAGTGACAAACATATTAATAGTTATGAGTCTATATCAAAGAAATTGTAGATTTGATAGACTAGGGTCTGTGGAATCATATTTTGTTTTGAATGACAATTTGTATCATCATTGCACACTGAATAATTGCACTTCATTTGCACTAGATACACTTTTGCTGGGTGATTCGCTCGCTGCAAATGAGACCATAATCTCTGAATAATTGCTACGCTTAGTCTCCATAGGTGCTGGTAGAACAACTGGAAGACGACGACAACAGTGATACTTTGGTCAATGTGCTTCTATTTTAGGTGGTTATGTCAGAAAAAAATAGAACTCTATATAGATATTACTAGATATTGTTTTGTCGCAATGTTATGTCATATGGTGAAAAAAAAATCTATTCTAGCGATGTGATGTTATGACATAACATTGTCAGAAAAAAAAAATTGTGATTATGATGATCATAGTGGAAACTATTATTTTTTATATGTACCCACTTTCATTTGTTAATGTCTTTTTCTTAATAATAAGTTTTGTATTTGTTAGAGTAAAATGTGAAAGGGAAAAAATGTTTACACAATGATAAATAGAAAGCATTAATTTCCATTCAAAGGACATCACAAAGTTTGACTGGTAGACGTATAATAGTTTATTGTTTGAGTGACAAACATATCAATAATTATGAGTCTATATCAAAGAAATTGTAGATTTGATAGACTAGGGTCTGTGGAATCATATTTTGTTTTGAATGGCAGTACAAGCTACTAGCTATCCTATTGCCATTGAGAGCAATGCAATGCAAAAATTAGAGGCACAATTTACTGGGTTTTCTACTACTTTTTTGTTGGATACAATTGTCTGAAGGACATTGTTGGATTAGCTATGTGTTGTCCTTGATGTCACACAAATGTCATATCAATTATCATTCTCAGTGTCTATTGAGCTCAGTTGGTCAGCTAGGTGGTTCTCAGTGTCTACCAAGCTCAGTCAGTCAGCTAGGTTGTTTTTTAGTGTCTACCGAGATCTCTCGGGTGTCAAAAAGGAAACATGACAGAAAACAGTGTTAACCGAGCCTCCTCTGTTATTGAAGGAAAAGTAGTGGTTACCGAGCTCTCTCGGTCTCCGAAGGATGTTGCAGAATTCGCTGTGGTTATCGAGTTCACTTGGTCATCGAAGGAAATCTTTTCAGGATTAATGTTTACCGAGCAAGGTTGGCCCTTCAAAGGATTTTGTTATTACAGTTTGTTTATCCAAGCTGACTGTTGTAATAATTATTAGTGCCAACTTGACAATCTAAATGTTAATTAGAATGGCATATATATATAGAAGGTCAAGTGGTGAATAGCATATACAACATGCATAAATCATTTTGAAGAAAGGCATGTGCGAATTTTGAAGGATGGTTAGATATCCTTGAGGAGCAGCAAAGATTTATTTGATTAGTAAGGATCTAGTGAAGCAGAACAGAGATCTATATTTAGCAATTCAGTTGCAGGTCATTTCATTGTTACTCTCTTACAATTGTAGCAGTGATATCAAAATCTCTTAACTGAGTTGGTTTAACAACCATTTTGTAAATCCTCTAACAAAGTGACAGTTCTATTGAATTATTTCAAGACCTCTTACAAGGCCACTCCTAGCAGGGTGATTAAATACTCTAACAAGGTCACACCTAACAGTGTGTTTTGTAAACCTTTTACCGGGTTGGCTTCTAACCAGGCATCACTTCAGAAGAGTGAAAAATAGTAACTAGTTACATTGGTGGTTTTTCCCATATTGAATTTCCATTGTAAATCTGGTGTTTCTTGTGTTCATGTTATTTTCTTTGCTCATGTATGTTAATCAGTGATGAATGCATAAGAACAATTTAATTATTACACACTTCAAAGATCAAGTTTCAGTATTTCTCTGTATGTTTACCGAGTGGCAACAGTAAATAATTTGTTAAGATATCTAAGGGATCAGTGGTAATATTTTTGTGGTTAACTGATTCACCCCCCCTCTCAGTTACTGCATCTATATTTCCAACAATTGGTATCAGAGCTTTTGGTACTTGCAGGAAGGGTTTCAAGGACCTAAGCTAAAGATCAAGATGTCTTACAAAAGAGAAATTCCAAAGCTTAACAGAAATAACTTTTCAACATGGCAAGGTCTCATGAGACTTCATCTAGCTTCCATTGGTGATTCATGATGCAAATATATTGATCAAGAATATACAATTCCTACTGGCACATTAACTGTTGAAGACATTGCAGAGAAGAAGAACCATAACACTATGATGATAGACATTGCATCAGCTCTTAGCTATGAAGAATTTGATGAAATCAAAGACTGCACAACTGCTCATGAAATGTGGAACAAGCTGAAGAAAATATATGGCGGTGATGACAATGTGAAGAGAGCCAAAGCAGAAAGCCTAAGAGGATAGTTTGATCAGATGAAAATGAGAGAAGAATAAAACATTGCAAAATATGTTGAAAGGATCAAAACAAGTGTTAGTGCAATCAGAGCTTCTGGAGGAAAAATTGATGATGAAACTGTTATAAGTAAGGTTCTTAGATGATGTGAAGAAAATCACAATATAACTTTGGATGCCTTAGTTGGAAGATTGATAGCCTTTGAACTGGATAACTATGACAAGTATGTTCCAACTTCTAAAAATATTGAATCAACTTTTGAGGCCAAACTTTCACTCAAGAAAGGAAAGAAAATCCAATCAGAAAGTGAAGAAGAATCAGAGGAAAGTTCTAATAGTGATCTTGAAGTTATTGAAGCATTACTTGCAAAGAAGTATTCAAGAGGCAGAGGAAAATACAAAGGTAAAACTCCCTTAATCTATTTTTCATGTGAAGAAATTGGTCATATTGCAGCTAAGTGCCCAAACAAGCAAAGCAAAGATGAGAAGAAAGGTTACAAGTACAATGGCAAGAAGAATTTCAAATCATTCAAGGATAAAGGTAAGAAAACATATTTTTTAGCTAAAGATTCAGATGATAGTGAAGAAGAAATTGTTTTCATTACTGTAAAAGATGAATCTGATAATGATGAAGATGAGATGTCACTTATCTTTCACATAAGCAAGAATGATACATGGATTATAGACAGTGGATGTTCATATCATATGACTGGTGACAGGACTAAGTTTGAACACTTTGAAAACTTTGATGGTGGTAATGTAAGGTTTGGAAACAATGAACCTTGTTGTATAAAAGGAAAGGGACAAATTTCATTAACCAAAGAACTTATATGTGATAATGCATATTGGGTTGAAGGACTAAATCATAATCTTCTAAGTGTAGCACAGCTAATTAAAATTGGATTCAAAGTTGAATTCATGAATGACAAAGCAAGACTACTGGATGACAAAGGAAAACTGATAGGATCAGGGAAACAAACCAAAGGTAACCTGTTTTATCTTGATCTTGGTGATTGCTCATGTTTTATTGCTCAAATTGAAGAAAGTTGGTTATGACACAAAAGGTTATGTCATGTAAATTTTGACAACATGATGAAAATAAGCAAATTCAAGAAAGTAAGAGGTATTCCTATTTTCAAGAAACCTGATGTTGGTCTATGCAAGAATTGTCAAATTGGTAAAATGGGAAAGTCTAGTTTTAAAAGTAAAAACTATCAGTCTGAAGATATTTTGGAAATTGTGCATACTGATTTATGTGGACCTATTGGAATTGAGAGCTATACCGGAGAAATTTTTTTTATTCTCTTTGTTGATGATTACTCTAGAATGATGACTGTTATGTATTTAAGAGAAAAGTTAGAAGCATTTGAGAAGTTCAAATGGTATTTAGCAAGAGTAGAAAAGGAAATAGGAAAAAGAATAAAATGCTTGAGATCAGATAGAGGTGGTGAATTCATCTCCCATGAATTCAATAATTTCTGCATTGAAAGAGGAATCAAAAGATAGGTATCAGCCCTGAGAACTCCTGAGCAGAATGGAATAGCTAAAAGAAGGAACAGATCTATCATGGACTGTGCAAGGACTCTAATGATTGAAAAGAACATTGCTATGAAATACTAGAAGGAAGCTATCAGCACTACAATTTATACCCTGAACCGAGTACAGCTGAGAAAAGACACATTCAAGACTACATATGAGCTATGGTATGGCTAAAAACCAAATGTAAGTTACCTAAAAGTATTTGGTAGCAAATGTTACATCTTAAAAGAATCTAGAAAAGGAAAATTTGATGTAAAAAGTGATGAAGGAATATTTTTGGGATATTCTTGCAAAAGTAAGGCATATAGATGTCTAAATTTGTCTACTCACAAAATCATAGAAAGTGCACATGTGAGAATTGATGAGTTTGCAGAAAAGACTGAAGAAGAAAGCAAAAAGGAACCAAAGGATTACGAAAATTTGTTTACATCGAACCTGATACATTGCCAGACACATCTGTCAATAAGGAAACTACATCTACTGAGCCCAGTACAAAAACTGAGTCATAAGAAGAAGTTCAGACCGAGTCATAAAGTACCGAGTCTTAGTCTGAAGCCACTGAGCAAGTATCTACTGAGCTCGAGAAACCTGAACCTGAAGATAAAGAAGATGACAATGTAACTCATTCAGGAAGCAAGGAACCTGTATTGGCCAAGTACGTCAGAAAGCATCATAAACTAGATCAGATTATTGGAAACAAATCAAATGGTACTATGACAAGAAGTAAACTAAAAGGTACATGTTTATTTGCTGATTTTGAACCTAAAAATGTCCAAGATGCATTGGAAAATGAAAGTTGGATTGAGGCTATGAATGAAGAAATAGAGAAAATAGAGAAAAATAAGACATGGACTCTTGTACCTAGGCCTAAAGATAAAAATATAATTGGGACAAAATGGGTATTCAGAAATAAGTTGAATGAATATGGTCAAGTATCAAGAAACAAAGCAAGATTGGTATGTAAAGGATATTCTCAAGAAGAAGGAATAGATTATGGAGAGACTTTTTCTCCTGTTGCAAGATTAGAATGTGTGAGGACTTTACTTGCATATGTAGCACATAAAGGATTTAAGGTATATCAGATGGATATAAAATCTACATTTCTCAATGGTATTCTTGAGGAAGAAGTCTATATTGAGCAGCCTGAAGGTTTTATTGATCCAGAAAAAAGGGATATGGTCTGCAAATTACACAAAGCATTGTATGGTCTGAAACAAGCCCCTAGAGCATGGTATGAAAGATTACATAACTATCTTACTTAGATTGATTTCAAAAGAGCTAATGACAACAGTAATTTATACATCAAAAAAGGATCAGATAACAAAATTGTTTTGGCAGAAATATTTGTGGATGATACTGTGTTTACAGGAAATGATGATCAGTGCAAAGAATTTTTAGAGCATATGAACAAAGAATTTGAAATGTCTATGTTTGGTCAGATAAAATTTTTTGTTGGACTTTAGATTCAACAGAACAAAAATGGTATCTACATTACTCAGCCTAAATATATCAAGGAAATACTTAAGAAATTTGGTATGGAAGATTCAAAACCAGTTGGTACACCCATGTGTATTGGACTGAAGCTTACCAAAGATGATGATTCAAAAGAAGTAGATCAGACCTTATACAGATCAATGATTAAAAAATTACAGTATGTAGTACACACAAGGCCTGATATTGCCTTAGCAGTTGGTATAGTGGCAAGATTCTCGGCTAAACCCAGAGAAAATCACATGATGGCAATCAAAAGAATCTTGAGGTATTTAAGGGGAACTGAAGATTATGGCTTGTGGTATAAATTTGGAGGCAATCTGGATTTAAAAGTATTTACTAATGTTGATTGGGTAGGAAACATTGATGACAGGAAGAGTACAAGTGGTGGAGCATTCTTTTTTGGCAAGAGGTTAGTACCTTGGACTAGTAAAAAGAAAAACTGCACATCCCAATCCACAGTAGAAGTAGAATATGTTGCTACAGTAGTAAACTGCTCTAATATTGTATGGTTTAAATAGCTTTTGGAAGGCATGAAGGTTGAGATCAAAGAACCAGTTGTTATGTTTTGTGATAATACAAGTGCAATAAATATTTCAAAGAATCCAGTAATGCATTCCGAAACCAAGCACATTACAATAAAATATCACTTTGTCAGAGAATTGGTGCAGGGCAAGGAAATCAGATTGGAATATATTCATACAAAAGAACAAATTGTAGATATCTTCACCAAGCCACTACCTAAGGATGCATTCTTGTATCTAAGAGGCAAGTTAGGGGTCACTCCCCTGTTCGAGGTTCACTAAATAAAGTTTTAGTGATGCATCAACCAGAACATGTTGAAGATCAATCAGTTGATGCAGCATAGTCAGGGAATCATTACATATGAATCAGTACACAAGGTACATTCATATTTACTAAAACTGTGTAAGTTGTCTTTCGCATGTGTTGTCAAAGAGGGAGAGTTTGCTGTCATTTCAAGAAATTTCTAAGAAGAATAATTTGAGAAGTTAAGAGGGAGAGTTCTCAGTCAGAAAGAAGTTTGAAGATGATGGGAATCAGAATGAAGCTAAGGATATGTTTCTTACTCTAGGTTTCTTTGTGAAATTTCATTGTGCTATGACATGTTGTGTTGCCATCAATGCCAAAGAGGGAGATTGTTGAATACAATTGTCTGAAGGACATTGTTGGATTAGCTATGTGTTGTCTTTGATGTCACACAAATGTCATATCAATTATCATTCTCAGTGTCTACCGAGCTCAGTCGGTCAGCTAGGCAGTTTTTAGTGTCTACCGAGATCTCTCGGGTGTCAAAAAGGAAACATGATAGAAAATAGTGTTAACCGAGCCTCCTCAGTTATCGAAAGAAAAGTAGTGGTTACCGAGCTCTCTCGGTCTCCGAAGGATGTTGCAGAATTCACTGTGGTTACCGAGTTCACTCGGTCACCGAAGGAAATCTTTTCAGGATTAATTCTTACCGAGCAAGGTCAGCCCTTCAAAGGATTTTGTTATTATAGTTTGTTTATCGAAGCCGACTGTTGTAATAATTATTAGTGCCAACTTGAAAATCTAAATGTTAATTAGAATGGCATATATATATAGAAGGTCAAGTGGTGAATAGCATATACAACATGCAGAAATCATTTTGAAGAAAGGCATGTGTGAATTTTGAAGGATGGTTAGATATCTTTGAGGAGCAGCAAAGATTTATCTGATCAGTAAGGATCTAGTGAAGCAGAACAAAGATCTATATTCAACAATTCAGTTGCAGGTCATTTCATTGTTACTCTCTTACAATTGTAGCAGTGATATCAAAATCTCTTAACTGAGTTGGTTTAACAGCCATTTTGTAAATCCTCTAACAAGGTGACAGTTCTATTGAATTATTTCAAGACCTCTTACAAGGCCACTCCTAGCAGGGTGATTAAATACTCTAACAAGGTCACACCTAACAGTGTGTTTTGTAAACCTTTTACCGGGTTGGCTTCTAACCGGGCATCACTTTAGAAGAGTGAAAAATAGTAACTAGTTACATTGGTGGTTTTTCCCATATTGGGTTTCCATAGTAAATCTGGTGTCTCTTGTGTTCATGTTATTTTCTTTACTCATGTATGTTAATCAGTGATGAATGCATAAGAACAGTTTAATTATTAGACACTTCAAAGATCAAGTTTCAGCATTTCTCTGTATGTTTACTGAGTGGCAACAGTAAATAATTTGTTAAGATATCTAAGGGATTAGTGGTAATATTTTTGTGGTTAACTGATTCACCCCCCCTCTCAGTTACTGCATCTATATTTCCAACACTTTTCAACACTCTCATAACATCTATTAAGTCCATTTGACAATTGAAATCATTGGCACCATGAAAACTGTTGAATTTTTCATTTAAATTAGATCGATGGGATCTCTTTAGCCTCTTGGCTTCACTATTTGTGTTTGAAAAACTTTTTGTGTTCATATTATAAAGCAATATGTAAGAGATAACAATGTAATTAAGAAGTTGGTGTTAAGAATTATTACGTGCTAGGTGTATTAGTTATTGGATAGTTGCTATTTAGATGGTTTTATAAAACTTTGACAAGATAATAGTTGTATTGATTTTGGTGAATGAGTATTTGTATTTAGATTTGAGATTTTTTCAAAATTTCAACATTCTTTCCACATCCAATTAAAGTAATAATTAACATTTTAAATATGTGATAGAAAATAAAATATACTCGTCATTGCCAAAATGCTAATGAGGAAATAATTATTTAGTAAAAAAGTTTATGATTAAGTCAAAATATTATTGAGTCAATAAATAAAATTTTTAAGGGAATAACATGTGGAAGAAATTACAAAGCTATCTGCCCGGCACCCCAACCCCCCCCCCCCCCCCGCCCAATTATCCAGGGGCTGCCCCAGGAGGATTCCCCAGCCAAAACTAAAAATCCCACCTAGTCCTCCTCCCAGTTCATCTGTGTCATCTAGGAGCCTGAATCGGGTGCAAAAGAGGGCAGAAACTGTAAAAAATGTGTCAAAAACCCGTTCAATAGGAAGGATGGCGAGGAGGTGTCCTATGTCTCTGAGTCTGAGGAAATTAAAGATAGGAAGGAGGATGACAGTACTTTGGAGACCGAATGTAGTCCCAAAAAAAGGAAAATAATGGAGAGCCAGGTTAGTCTGGAGGTGGATTTGAGTGGCTCGGGTCGCAGGAGGTCAAACAGACTTGACAAGGAGCAATGTAAAACCAATCTTCTGGAAATGGCATCTGAAGAACATTCCATGACTGAAAAAGACTCCCAAACCATCGAGTCCATGAATGATTCCTCAAATGATCATATGAGTCCCCCTAGAACTAGTAACAACCCTGTTCCCGACCCCAAGCATGCCATGGAAACCCCCAATATTCCTACCCTGCCCCTAAGTCCTGCTCAAGACTCCCAAGATAAGTCCCCTACCTCTGTTTACAATACCAAGGCCCCGGAGGACAGTCTCAAAGGTACTATTAAAAGGAGGTTCACGAACTTGGATAGAGATATTGTGGAGATCAAGAAAAATATGCAGGAGCTGATGAACCAATGTATGCTGATAACCAAATTTGGCTTCAAGGTTATGCATTCTTCGGCTACTATTCTCTGTCATGTGCAGGAAAAGCTAGTGGGTGGTACTTTGGAAGCGAACAAGGAAAACAAGGATCTTTTCCTATTTCTGCAAGAAGAGTGGACGAGGACCCTACTGTCTAAGCAGTTGGGTGGGAAAAATTAATTCTGGTTCCCATGTGCTGGTTAATTTTGACTGGGCCTAGCCCTAGGATCCCCTGTTTTGTTGTTGGGGTTAATGTTAGTTTTTATAGCTTCCTATTCAGCCCTGTGTGGCTTTTAACTGATACTTTACATGCTACTGCTCAGTCTAGATACTATGTTTTAATTTGGTTGATTAGTATTGTGGTTTATGTTTTTGATAGGGGTAGATTTAGACTGGTGATTATACTGTTAAACTGTTATATCTTCTTTGACTGGTTACATTAATGTGCTATTAATGTGCTACTAGTCCTTTGTTCTTCGGGCCAACACCCTCTTGTTAATTTATCTATCAAAAACATGTGGAAGAAATTTTGTTAAAATAAAATAAAATAGACTTATAGATTGCTTTATATATGAAATTGACATAAAATATTCATATTAAAACTTAAAATTAAGTTTTTTTTTAAAAAAAAAAAAAAAAAACTAGCGTAAATAAATGTGTTTGCTATAAATAGTAATATAAAAATTATTTAAATTGGATGACAATTTTGAGAATGCATAAAGACTTTCCAAAGAAAATAGAAAAGAAAATCATGGACTTTAAAAAAGAGGTACACAAAGTGTCATACTAAGGGCCCAAAATTTCCATTGAATGATTTCTAATTAGCACACTTTAAACCAAAATTAATTATTAAATTTCTTGGAAAATGTGGTCATGATCTTAAGGGACTTGCCACTTAGGTACCTTACATAAATGATGTTAAAAAATTTCACATAATATATTTTTATAGTTAATATTAAATAAAAATTTATATTATTCTTAGTGATTAAATAATATTATAAAATTTTAATAAAATTCATGAATATATAAATATAAAAAAATTATTTATTAAATAAATAAAATATTTAAATGTTTAGATAACTATTCATATTTAAGATTATACCAATAATAATATAAAATTTTTATAAGATAATTCAAATGAAAATAAAAAAATTAATAAACTTTCAAAGGATGTAAACAACATTGAATAATAAATATCTTTTAAGAAAATCTATATAGTGCCATACTTCTAAATCATACAATAAATAAAATATAAATATATATAAATGGTTGACACTCAATCTATATGTTGGTTCTTCTCCTTGCAGGACCAAACTTGAATCAAATGGTTGGGCTTGAAACACAGGTTAGGCAATCAAGCTTGACAAGAAGAACAAACCAATTGATGAGGATAGAGAGAAATCCTCCTTCTTCTTTGAGCTCCACATTCACTTAGGCGGGTATTGCCTTATCTGCACACTCATGATATCTCATGACAAACCAAAGGCCTGCAAACAAATTAATGTGGAATAACAGTCAATCTCTTATAGGTATCCTGTACCCCAATGATAGAAAATCTCATGCAATAGCCCTACTTGCATGGGATGAGACTGAAAGCTATAAACCTATCCTAACAAAAAGAAAGGGAAAGGATGGAGCTGAAGGGAAATGATTTTAAAATGAGTTTGAAGGGAACCCTGAGATACCCTAAGTCTTTCATAGACCAGTGCCTTATCCAATCGACCACAGAGTCAAACACCTTATTGCAAGAGAAAGCTATGAAACAAGAACAAAATATGCTCAATGTGTTGATGCCTGACATCATCACACACCATGACCAAACCTCAACTTAGTTCCCACCTGTGTATTCAAGCATGTTACTACCTATTCAAAGGATTTTAACCCTCCCCTTAGAAGAGACCTATGAATCAGACAATACATTAACCAGCATCCACTGGAAGACAAGCATGACCTATCCTTGATATTTCAGCTCATACACACATGAATACTAACCCTGAACCAGTTATCTCTGCGAAGACAACTCCACTTGCAAACACTAACGCAATGCAAACAAAAAAATCAAACACCCTTGATGTATGACTAATGAGTTCAGAATTCAAATGGAGATAGCTTGGCAACAGTAAGAATATATTAAATCCTCACACATAAGAAAAATCTGTTACAATATGCACTGTATTCTCTGAACTAGCAAGAGAAAGAGAAACACTCTATATGCAAAGAGAAGGAGAAAAATCTACAGGAAAATGACCCCTCACTGGAATTGATGAAATTCAGAACCCTGGACCAGTAAAAAACATCCAACTTATACCACTAGCTGCCTTGGAAACCCATAACAGGTTGCAACAAGCTATAGACAGCTAAGTCCAGGGTCTCAACCACCCAACCTACTGGAAACGGTCTAAAAGTTATTACAGGGGCGAGAAACATAGCAAAATTAGGAAAGAGGAAACTAGAACTGATCCCTAATCATGAAAATCTTCTCTACAAGTACAAGGGATCACAAAATCAGGCTCAAAAGGACACCCTACAACATGCCTTGAGCACACAACTGCAATGGTACAAGCTCTGCAAACAATCCAACCACACCGTGGACCACACCGCAAACAACAAACTAGTCACTTCCCACCGAACAGGGTCATTTCTGCAATGAATTCCATAAATTTGGTACTTTCTGTCGCTGGAAATTCTTAGAAATTCAAATTTGAAACTGCAGTGGTCACCATGTAATTCATGGGCCTTAAGTTTTTAACCATTTTCCCCCAGTCACGCAACCGCGCATTCACAACTTTCACTGCCACAGGAAATGGGCAACAATTTATGCCTGGTCGCATGATCGCATAGCCCGAAAATGGGCTATGCGAACATGCGACACACCATTACCACCGATGCTACCGCTTGCCACAAGATAGTTTGTCACATGTTCGCAAGATGAAAAATTGGCTCACGTGAACATGTGACAAGCCACTACCATGCACCCCGCCAGCTGTCATGATACCGTTGAAAATCCCCACCTGGGCCCGCATTCAAACCTACCATCCTACCAGCTTGGACCAACCAGAGATTGTCATGACACATCCACCAACGGGATCACCAAGAAAATACAGACAGGCCCCAGGGACACGTGGCACCCTGTTGCATGATCACATAGCTGAGAAATGGGCTATGCGAACATGCGGCAACCTGCAGACCGCTATCACAAATGTCACCGCAAACTGGGCTATGCGATCATGCGACAGCCAACCCAAAGCTGCCACATCACCACCTTCGGGACCACGGAACAGCAACCACCAACCGTGAAGAGTCGGGACCCACGCGGACAGATGGCAAGCGGTCGCATGATTGTATGTTAGAAAAGTCTGACATGCGGCCATGCAACAGCCAATAAGGATATGCCATCTGTCACTCCTCTGACATTGGGCCCACTTCACCGAAGATATGCCTAGAACAAACAAAATCAACGGTAGGCACATGATCGCATGGGGAAAGAATATTCCATGTGATCACACACCGACCGTTGATCTCCTTCCTCTGACACCTTGAAGAAACTGGCCCCACATCATCGCACTTGCGCACTAAAGCAAAGTCAACTGCCAGGTAGTTGAACAAGACTGGGACCCGCATGGCTAGGTGGCAAGCGGTCGCATGATCGCATGTTAGAAAAGTCTGACATGTGGCCATGTGATAGCCAATCAGGAAGAGCCTTTGAAAACCTGGGCCCACCACCCATCGCACTTGCGCAGTTGAGAGAACGCCAGCAAACAGGGAACTAGTGCGAGGTCAAAAACATAATGTTTTCGATGAAAGGGGATCGAAAACACACAAAGTTTCTAATAGACTGAAAGATAAGCGCACAAAAGAAGGAAGCACAATGTCGAAAATAATGAAGGCTGAAAACACACAGACCAAAAACATCATGGATTTTTGAAAACACTGTGGGTTTTCGACACTGTGGCAAATTTTGAAAACATTTCCAGTAGACCTTAGAATTTGAATATCCTTTTGGGTTTGGCGATTTAGGAGATGCAGTTTGGACTGAAGCAAGGTGACAACAATAAAGAGCACGAGGGAGGACATTTGACAAAAACTTGCAGGGGAGAGGCCAATTTCACAAGACTTTGCAATGATAGAAAATTGGCTTAACAGTGGCTCTGTCTAGGGATGTATGCCTCCTGTAGGCATAGCAAGGACCTAGAATCACTGGTAAAAGTAAACCATCCCACTGGACAAAAATGCAGACAACAAGGAACATACCATTATATATTATAGTAAATAATGCTTATATTTTTTTTAATCTTTGGGTATATGGATAAATTAAAGTTAAACTAAATTAAAAATCATATAATATTAAAAGTAGTTAAGGAAAAGAAAACATTAGAATATTGTGAAATAAATCTTTTGAACGTCAAATCCAAAAAAATTTTCTTAGGGGCCTATCTTGTAAATATATAAGACAATCTATATGAATTGTAAGTACTGAATTTTCTTGATTCATATGCTTTTAACGTAGAGAGTAAATGATCGTAGCTTCAACATTCATTAATAAGAAATAAAGACTCATGTCAGTTATTATATATTCTGTACCTTTAATGATATAGCTACACCCTAATATTCATATTCAACTCACTAAATGATTATCTAGTAAAGGATAAATCGACACAAGAGAAGTATTGATATCTAAATGAATAATGAAGAATTTTCTAGTAATGAAAATAGTAACGCACTCAATGGAGACATTACCTAATCTGAACTAGTATATTGCCAACCCTATTCCTAGGAAATGACTTTCCTAGTCTTCCTAGGAAATGACTTTCCCAGTCAATTACTTTCCTAATTATTAGGATGGTGCGAATAGGAGGATACTAGTTTTCCAGGCTTGAGAGAAGTGGACTTCGATGCTTGCCATTTTCAAGAATGAGCCCTTTGTTTAAACTTTATTTCCACCCCAAGGCACACAGCCTGATGTTCTACCCAATGTGAGTGATACTCATAGGATGGTGACCACTTGGGGTCTGATTCATCATTGCTCATTCCTGGCAATCACTAGCCTCCAGTTCAAACTCTTCACATGTGGGGCAGATCTCAAATTTATACATGGACAAAGGGCATTTCAATGCCCATCAGTCTATATAAGATTACATCTACTTCCCTTAAAGGCCCCCATCACGTTTGCCAATGTCCACTAACTGCCCCATTCCCTTGGGGTATAACTGGTACCCCCTCGCTTTAAGGATGGGGAAGTTAAGGCCTGGATAAAGAGTGTTTTGCCCCAAAAGGAAATCCACAATATACTACCTGCACTTCCCAACAACCTTAAAATGTGGGTCCCTTCAACCGTATTATCCCTTTTAGGGCCTGGGTATAGCTAGAGTTGTTCTAAGTGAGAACTGATACCCTAACTCACCCCCAAAATGAGGATGGATTGCTGCTTAGAAAGGCTAGCATGTAACTATCCTTTTGGGAAGCCCTAAGGAGTCGCGCTTGCTACATGCCTATTAATCAAAGATCACCTGAGAGATGAACCTAGACTTCATTTCATAAAGGTTAAACCCCACTGATCTATACATTACATGTTGATTCTTTAGTTCAACCCTTTGACTATCGAAAGAATCTCCCTTCGTCAGAGAAGTTATGTCCTTGTGATCTTGTTTTTCTCCCGTGGGAGTCCATTGAGCTTCCCTCTGGTAGAAACTTTATTGTCTCATTGGGTAGGTATAAACTCTATTGTCTCATTGGGCCAGTATCAACTTTATTGTCTTGTTTGTTTGTTGAATTCCTTTAATCTCATTCTTCACATCCCTTTTTGGTTTGTTTGTTTTCTTGTCTCTTTAGTTAGGATCATACATCGGGCAGCTTGTGTCATAACTAGTAATTATATTTTGTAAGAAAATGAATAATTTAGTTAACATTTGTTGTGTGGATTTGTTATGCTAATTCTTGTTGAAACTCCATGCTTTGATACATGTGATTGTAGTTAGGTATTTGGGGTTTCCTACGTGTTCCAGAAGCTTATATATAGGTATATTATTAATTTTTCAAGTTGGGATTATGTTTTGGTTGTGATATTTTTTTAGTTTTTAGATAAGCTTAAAATATGTATATCATCAATCTATGCTGAATAAGGGATTTGTTTTGAAGACTTGAAGTGTTTATTTGTCTTATTGTGGATGTGTAATCTTGGTGTGTTACCAGAGGCTAGGGTTTGCTTTGATGTTTTAATTTTGTCTTGTTATTGGAATGTTAATGCTTTCATAATCTTATATAATTGGTGTATCATGTCTTATTGTAACATGTTTTGAGACCTAACCCTGTAATTGAGTCCACAAGGCAGTTGTCTCTATTCTTGGATATTTTATGGTTGTATTCTATCGATTTGATGTTGAGTGTATAATGTTATTTGATGGGATGGATCCAAAAGAGGACATATACATGAATTATGTTGTATTTTGACAAATCAACATCCCTTTCCTCCTAAGATGTTGTCATTTCCACGTGAGTTCCACCTAGGAGTTAGGGTCTAGAGAGACTGCCAAGGTAACTCAAAAGTGGGAGCTATGTGATGATACTCTCTGGAATTTGTCTTATGATTCCCTTAGTCAGCCTTGTTGTTTACCTCTTGTGTAGTGTGGTATATTATTGTATCTTGCGTGTGTCCTTTATGTCATTCCTTTTGAATCCCTTGGGTATCTATTATGTCATAACTTGGTTTTCTTGTAAATTTTTGTTATGTGCTATAGCCTTGTTGTGTTTACTTGTTTGGTGTGGGGCCTTGTGTCTATCTCCTAGCTTGGAGAGAGTGGGACTCAAGGTTCCATGTGGTTGGGTGGTAAATTTTTCTCCCATCGAGTTTTCAAAGTTGTTCGTGAGCTTCTTGGATAGTTATGCTTCATCTCTGTAGTCCTTGGTTTCTTGCAGCTCAGTGATTATTACTATACATTGTATTATAATATGTATCTTCATGTTGATGTAATAATGTAAATAGAATCCCCTTGAAGAGGTGACTTTGGATGTTATTATCACGTGACTATATGATATCTTGTTTTGTAAGACTTAAATGAATTAATTCATGTTTTATCTTGTTTCTTGATTCATGGTTGTTTAAATGATTTAGTCATGTATATTATATGCTACTAGTAGCGATGTCATGGAGCCTTAGAGGACCTTGTTATAGGGTTTATTTTTTTCTCCCATGTTGCATTTAGTGATAAGTAGCTTGGTTAAGGTCATGCATCATGCAATTGTATTTGTAACATTAGTTGTAATCTTTATTTCAAAAAAAATTGGTTTGTCATTTTCTTAGTTAATTGAGTTCTACTCTTGGGTCCCCTAGGAGGAACATTACAATCATTTAATATTATAATAATAATATTTTAAATGAAATATTATTTCACGTTCTATATAATTTTTTTAATGTGCACATTGAAAGTTGTATTTATTTGCTTCTCACAACAATCCCAATGTGAGATATGTCATTCCCTATGGTTCTTTACAGACATAAAAAATATTAGATATACAATGAATAATGTATCTTAATGATCTTATTGATAGATGAATGTTTTTTCTTTTTTAAAATTAGAAAATAACTTAAAAACTCCAACAATAATACGAATAGCCAATTATAAATTTTTCTAATCTTATTTAAAAATTCTACAAATTCATTAAGTTTGAGAAACATTTTATTTACCTTTGATATTTCAGCCTTGCACAAATCTCAATAAAAATTAATAGCAACAAAGTAGCACTTGAAAACATTAGTTCTAAGAATAGGCAGGGACTACTAAGTATGAAACCATCAAAAGAGATGACCTTCATGCTAACAAAAGACCAAATTGCAAGTACGAAAAAATAAATCATGAGTATGCCAGAGTGGCGTCTGTTCGCTGTCAAATCATTTCTTCGTTTGCTTCACGTGTTAGCTATCTTCCACCGGATAATTTTTAGAATGACGAAAATTTACCCCAACATAAAAAAATTCCCCAAAGCTTTTCTCACCTAAATACCCAAATACATCACCTAAATACATGTGTTTTTTTTCTATTTTGAATCGAAAGATTTAATCATACATTCAATAAAAGTAAACTCTTTCCGTCCCCTATCGGTTTCCTAATTATATTAAAAAAATTCATTGAAGACTTTTTATACATATAGATCATGATTACAATTTCAAATTTCTTGTTTATTCATTCAATTTCGTATTAAACTTATTTTATTGGGCACAAAAGATTTGAAGTATAGATTTAGAATATAATAAGAGTCTTAGTGCAGGCCAGCGTCTTAATTCCTTTTGTCAACTCATATACAGCGTCTTAAGTAGCTTGGTTAAGTTCATGCATCATGCAATTGTATTTGTAACATTAGTTGTAATCTTTATTTCAAAAAAAATTGGTTTGTCATTTTCTTAGTTAATTGAGTTCTACTCTTGGGTCCCCTAGGAGGAACATTACAATCATTTAATATTATAATAATAATATTTTAAATGTAATATTATTTCACATTCTATATAATTTTTTTAATGTGCACATTGAAAGTTGTATTTATTTGCTTCTCACAACAATCCTGATGTGAGATATGTTATTCCCTATGGTTCTTTACAGACATAAAAAATATTAGATATACAATGAATAATGTATCTTAATGATCTTATTGATAGATGAATGTTTTTTCTTTTTTAAAATTAGAAAATAACTTAAAAACTCCAACAATAATACTAATAGCCAATTACAAATTTTTCTAATCTTATTTAAAAATTCTACAAATTCATTAAATTTGAGAAACATTTTATTTACCTTTCATATTTCAGCCCTGCACAAATCTCAATAAAAATTAATAGCAACAAAGTTGCAGTTGAAAACATTAGTTCTAAGAAGGCAGGGACTACTAAGTATGAAACCATCAAAAGAGATGGCCTTCATGCTAACAAAAGACCAAATTGCGAGTACGAAAAAATAAATCACGAGTATGCCAGAGTGGCGTCTGTTTGCTGTCAAATCATTTCTTTGTTTGCTTCACACGTTAGCTATCTTCCACCGGATAATTTTTGGAACGACGAAAATTTACCCCAACACAAAAAATTCCCCAAAGCTTTTCTCACCCAAATACATCACCTAAATACATGTGTTTTTTTTCTATTTTGAATCGAAATATTTAATCAGACGTTCAATAAAAGTAAACTCTTTCCGTCCCCTGTCGGTTTCCTAATTACATTAAAAAAATTCATTGAAGACTTTTTATACATATAGATCATGATTACAATTTAAAATTTCTTGTTTATTCATTCAATTTCGTATTAAACTTATTTTATTGGGCACAAAAGATTTGAAGTATAGATTTAGAATATATTAAGAGTCTTAGTGCAGGCCAGCATCTTAATTCCTTTTGTCAACTCATATACAGTTATTTACCGTCACAGTTTGTCCTGTTTACATTTGAAAACTTATTTGCGTTCTTATAATAAGAGATAAGGTTAGGAGCAATATATACACGCTATCGGTTTTTTTTTAAAATTGGGTACTTCTAATGGAATAAATTAAGAAATGCAACCATCGATATCAACAAAATTGTAGGTACGATGGAATTCTTATTTACTTTTTTAATGCCGTGTAGCAGTTGAGCTGTGGACCCGCATCGAATAATATGAACTCATAGAAGAAGAGAGCGAGATGATTAATTAGCTTAATGATAATCCCAATTTTGATATAAGAAATGCATAGTTTCTACAATTGCGCGTATGACCGAGTCAAATTATTTGTTTGTTTGATCTAATGAGATTTACAGCTTAACGAGATGGATATTCGAAAAATCCAGCTGCTGTGGTCATGGAAATGGCGAACAAGTATTTGATCCTAGCAATTGTTGTGCTTATTGTACTGAATAATTGCCGCACATTAGCACAGAATGGTGGGGATTCGCTTCTTCTGGGACATTCGCTCGCTGGAAATCAGACCATAATATCAAAGAATCAAAGAATGGCTGGTTTGTTTTGGGATTTTTCAGTCCGAATGGAACGAATAATTGGTATGTTGGCATCTGGTACGGGCGAATCTCTCCAAGGGTCATAGTTTGGGTCGCTAACAGAGATAATCCTGTCAAAGGCATGCCTGGCGTTATGAACTTTTCGAGAGATGGGCACCTCAGATTGTCTGATATAAGTGGCCGCTCAGTTTGGTCACCTGATAATAGTCTGAGAGGATCCCGGGCAGAGATAACTGAATCTGGTAATTTCATCATGCTGGGTGACGGTCAAAACAAGTCTGAGATTGTTTGGGAGAGTTTCGCTCATCCGGGAGATACATGGTTGCCTGGCATGAGATTTTGGACCGGCATAAAGCTAACCTCGTGGAAGAGTTCTGTGGATCCTGGAACTAGGCTCTTCTCTTATGGACCGGACACGTCTCCAGGAAAGACGCAGTTGGTGCTGACCTATAACAACAGTGTTCGATTTTACTCTAGTGGAGAGTGGACCGGGAGTTATTTTGCTAACATTCCAGAGGGAAATTATTTTCATGACAGATATGAAATATCCTGTGTGAGGGTTTCTCCTTCGAGTTTCTATTTCCAAATTAAAGTAACCTCGGTAGGGCATTTCCTGACTGCGCGGGTCCGGTTAGAGGACAACGGGGAGTCGAACGTTTACTTTTGGATGGATGATGGTACATGGAGCAAGGTATGGTCGACATACAGAGGTCAGTGCAGTGACTATGAAATCTGCGGCGCCTATGGACTGTGCAATGCGAATGAAGTGTGCAGCTGTCTTGAGGGTTTCACGCCCAAGAATGATTCTCAAGGTTGGTGATCAAATGGGTGTAAGCGACGAAAACCCCTGCAATGCTCTGCCACAGCGGGAACCACCGACGGCTTCTTGGAATCCAAGAATCGATCCTTGCCCGAAGAACGAGCTGTCTTATACAACAACAAACCAACTATGGAAAGTTGCAAGGCTGCTTGTCTCGACAATTGCTCCGGTACAGCCTTTGCTTTCGTAGTTTCTGGTCTACCAGTCTGCAGACTGTGGTTTGGCAATTTATTCAAAATGCGCGTTTTATCAGACAGTCAATCCATCTTCATCAGGCTGGCTGCTACGGAGTTGCCGATCTCGACATCAACGAGAAGCAGAAAAGCCCCTGTACTTTTTATTTTGCTTCCTTTGGCCGCGGCTTTCTCCGCGGCTCTCCTCTTGGTCGCATTTATTCTTTGGAAAAGGCGAAGACTGCAAAAGGAAAGCGTAGAAGAGGACGTGCCAATCATGCTCAAAATGTTCACTTACAAAGAGCTGCTTATTGCAACTGAGAATTTCAAGCATAAGTTGGGAAACGGAGCATTCGCTTCGGTGTTCAGAGGGACTCTGGCAGACAGTACGCTGGAGCAGAAAAGAAATTTCGTGCTGAAATAAACACCGTCGGCAATATACAGCATGTTAATTTTGTGAGGCTCTATGGATTCTGCGTAGAAGGCACTCAAAGGCTACTGGTGTATGCCTACATGCCCAATGGCTCTCTAAATTCCTCCCTCTTCATCGAAGAGGAAGAATCAGAGAAAGTCTTGGATTGGAAGACCCGGTTTCA
>BSBK01004730.1:845000-915000 GCA_027943335.1 Chamaecyparis obtusa
TAGGTTAATAGGTCTCTAATTTTTTATTAGAAACCTATTTCCATCTTTAGATATACATTTTATGAGTCCAACATTCAACATAGGACCAAGAGTACTTGCTTCAAAGGCCTCATTGTAAATATTGAGAAGACTCTAACCAATCCAATCAATATTAGCCATATAGAATTCAATAGGATGGCCATCAGGACCTCGAGATTTATCATTATCCATATTCCTGATGGAATTCTAAATCTCTTCTACAGTAAGCTCTGTATCTAGCAAAGTTGCATCTTCCTCACCTACCTTCTTAGGGATGATATCCTTGATCTTATTTCTAACATCTTCCACCGTGGGACCACAACCATCTAAAGAAAAAAACTCTCTATAAAACTTGGCAAAAGTATGAACAATATCTTCCTGTGAAGTGATGACTTTATCCTTATCTCTAATACAAGTAATCTTATTACTTGCTTCTTTCTTCTTTAAAGTATGAAAAAATAACTTATAACCTTTGTCACCCAAATCAATCCAGTTAATTATGGCTCTAACTCTTGCACCTCTGGTTCTAGCCACTTGAAATCTCTTGAGAGAATCTCTACTTAAAATAACCTTTTTGAGTGGATCAGGTTTTGAATGGGATACCTGAATTTGAGCTTCAACTTCTTGCAAGGATTCAACAAGTTTTAATTCTCTTCCTCTAGAATCCTTCTCCTTCTTCTTACCTACTACTTTGAGCATAGATTGCTAGGATTGTGTGGTTTGGGTCCATCTAGCAGATCCATGTTGAGCAATGTGTACATTATATCAGTCAATGACTCTAACCACTGCTTGCACGTCTTCATCCTTAATGAGGAAAGTATTAAGGGAAAACCAATACTTCTTAACTGTCTCACGCATCCGATCATTGAGAAGATGCACAAAGGTGAACAAGGGATGATGATTAGAGAGTGAGAAGGGGAATACCTTGACGCAATTATCATTAGGAAGGGGGAGATGTGTTAGGAATAAGGTGTCTCAACCTTGGATAATTCCTATTCTTATTATTTGTTTTGTAAATTTATTTTTTACAAATAATGTAATTAAGTGTGAGTGTACATGTCTAGTTGGCATGTTGATGTGTCACTCCACTTGATGTGTCAGCATCTTGTGCGTAAGGTGATCATGACTGAAACGGTCATGATAGATTCCTATGACGCGTAAGAACTATTTAAGGAATGTGCTATTACAAGTGTAAGAGCATCTTATGACTTGGGCCTATTTGGGTGCCCAAGAAGAAGTGGTTGGTGTGTGTAAGAGAATATGCCAAAAATAGGTTGGTATGACAGATTCTCTTACACTTCTCTTGTGACCGTTATTTTTGGCGGATTCTATGACAAGCTGTCATAGTCTATTCTAGGGATGGACACCTATTCATGGGATTGCATGTAACAACTGTGTACATGTGGCTTTGTGCATGGGTCTTGGTGGTTGTGTCTATTTTTGGGTCCAAAGGAGTCTATATATATGATGCTACTCCTATGGGAGAGATATAACAGAAGTTTAAGTCTTGTTGGCTTTGTCTCTCATTTCCTGAAAGAACTTGCATTGCAAGTGTATTGTAAACTTTGTGTTGAAGATAATACATTGTGCAGGTTTTGGAGTGCTGTGTTTTTTTACCGAAAGGTTTTCCCCAGGGTATATCTTTGTGTCATTCTCTATTTTTCTATATGTATGGTATGTGGTTGCAATATCTTTGTTAAAGTAGTTAACGAATCTGAAATTGTAAAGATTTATAAGAATTTGCACAATAATCTCCTATAGAGATTAGCGTAGGAAGCTATTTCTGCACCTGAGTTTCCTTACAAGTGGTATCAGAGCTTGATCAACTTTTGATCCTAGTTGTTGGGTAGGGTTTTTTGAGCTAATCTCAAGTTTGAGTGGGAGTTTTTTTGCAGAGCATTCTGAATCTTATTTGCAGATTGAGATGGCAAGTTCATCATATGGAAGAATGGAGGTGGAGAAATTTAATGGCACTAATTTCGAGTTGTGGAAACTCAAGAGGGAAGACATGTTGGAAGATTGTGACCTATGGGAAGTGACTTCAAGTGCTACAAGACCAGCAACTATAGCTCAAACAGATTGGGATATCAAAGACCATAAAGCTAAGGGTCTCATAAGACTCTATTTAACCGATGTAGTCCTTCTGAATGTTCTAGATGAGAAAACCACAAATAGTTTGTGGGAAAGACTTACGGCCGTGTATCAGGCCAAATCTCTGGTGAACAAGTTATTCCTGAGGAAGAAGTTGTACTCTCTGCGAATGGAGGAAGGTGGATCCTTGACGGATCATTTAAATGCATTTAATCTGCTGGCTGCACAATTGACATTAGCTGGTGTCAAGTTAGAGGAGGAGGATCGTTGCTACACACTTTTGTGTTCTTTACCAGATTCATGGGACCATCTTGTGATGGCTCTCAGAAGCACTTTAGTCACCTTCAAAATGGATGATGTGGTGTCTTCGCTACTATCAGAGGAGATGCGGAGAAAGGTTTTCATTTCAAAAAAAGAAGCCCTTGCTGTTCGTGGGAGATCCACTGAAAGAGGGAAGAAAAATGACAATAAGTCTGACAATAAGGGTAGATCCAAATCCCGTGGGAAGTCAAAGACTTCCAATAAGTCCAAGGCAAAATGTTGGAACTGTGATAAATCTAGGCACTTCTGTAAAGACTGCAAAGAGCCGAAGAAGAAGAAGAAAGGTTCAGATTCAGCTTCAGAAAGATCTCAAGAAGATGGCGATGCATTCATCGCAGCTTTGGCAGCCCATGCATCTGATGATGTGTGGTTGGTTGACACGGGTGCATCTTTTCACATGACCTCTCATTGAAACTGGTTCTCAAAATATGAAGAGTTCGATGGTGGAAAGGTGTACTTGGGTGATGATTCTCACCTAAAGATAGTTGGACGCGGAAGGGTCACTATCAAATTTCCTGATGGACGAGTAAAGGGAATCAACGGAGTTATGCACATTTTGAGTTTGGCATGAAACCTATTATCTGTAAGTATGTTGAATGATGTAGGTGTGCAAGTTGTTTTTTCAAAAGAAGGATGGAAGATGATGAGAGGATCGATAGTGCTTGCAAGGGGTACTAGGAGAGGTACCTTATTTCAGCTAGATGCATGTATTCCTCTATGTAACAGTTCTTCATCCTCACCATCTGAACAGGTAGTGAAGAAGTTTGTGGCTATTGGTTCTGATGGTAGTACAAATACTTTGGAAGGTAAGCTTCCTACAGAAAAGAAAATGTTGTGGCATATGAGATTTGGCCACATTGGTGAAAAGGGTCTCAGAACCCTGAAAAATAAAAATCTCATTGAGGGGTTAAATGATTGCAATCTCGAGTTCGACTTCTGTGAACACTATGTCTATGGTAAACAAAATCGTGTTCATTTTTACTCTAGTTCTCACAAATCTTATGATGTTTTAGATCTTATTCATTCTGATGTATTTGGTCCTATAAAAGTTCCTTCAATCTCCAAGTCTGTATTTTTTGTATCTTTCATAGATGATTACAGTAGAAGGACATGGATTTATTTCTTTAAAAGTAAGACACAAGTCTTTAGTCAGTTCAAGGAATTTAAAGCTCTTGTAGAGAATCAGACTAGTAAGAAGATTAAGTGTGTGAGAACTGATAATGGTGGTGAGTTTTGCTCAGCAGAGTTTGAACATTTCTGTAAAGAATGAGGTATCGAGAGGCATAAGACAACTCCTTATACCCCACAACAAAATGGAGTTGCAGAGAGAATGAACAAGACACTGATGGAGAAGGCTAGGAGTATGCTTAGTGGAGCTAGTTTAGAACAAAAGTTTTGGGCTGAAGCTGTGGCCACTGCTTGCTATTTGGTTAATAGATCTCCTACATCAGCACTTGTTGGTAAGACACCCATGGAGGTGTGGTCTGGTAAGAAGCCTTCAGTTAGACATCTTTGTGTTTTTGGTTGTGAAGCTTATGCACATGTTCCAAAGGAAAAAAGATCTAAGTTGGAAAACAAAGCTATTAAATGTATTTTCATCGGATACAGTGCTGGTGTGAAAGGATACAAGCTTTGGGATCCTATGACTAGTAAGGTTTTGTATAGTAGAAATGTTATTTTTAGAGAGCTAACATCTTCTCCTATTGTGCTACAACTAGATGAAAAAGAAAAGGAAAAAGATGTTGTTCAGTTGCCTCCTACCCTTGAGAAGACTAAACAGAGAGACAATGTTGGGCCTAATGATGAGGAGAGCTCTAGCAGCTCTGATAGTTCAGAAGAAGAGGAAGAACAACCTCAACCGCAACCCTTGAGGAGATCCACGAGAGAAAGAAAGCAACCAGAAAGGTTTGGTTATTCTATGTTAGATTCCAATTGTGCCTTTGCTTTGATTACTAACACTGATGAGCCTAGATCTGTGAAAGAGGCTTTGGGCATGGAAGGTGTAGGTTCCTGGATTGAGGCTATGGATGATGAGATGGCTTCATTGGAGAAAAACAAAACTTGGGACCTTGTACCTTTGCCTAAAGGGAGAAAATCTGTTGGCTGTAAATGTGTGTTCAAGAAGAAATTCTGTGCAGATGGCAGTGTTGAAAGGTATAAAGCTAGATTGGTTGCAAAGGGGTATTCACAGGTAGAGGGAATAGATTATGGTGAAATATTCTCTCCTGTTGCAAAGTTGACATCCATTAGATTTCTATTATCTCTTGCTGCATCATATGATTTAGAGATAGAACAGATGGATGTGAAGACAACTTTCCTTCATGGTGATTTGGAGGAAGAGATTTATATGTCACAGCCTGAGCACTACATTGTTAAAGGTAAAGAATCCTTAGTTTGCAGATTAAAGAAATCTCTATATGGTTTGAAGCAATCTCCTAGAATGTGGTACCTTAAGTTTGATGTCTTTGTGTTGTCAATTGGATTTGTAAGATCAAAATTAGATCATTGTGTTTATTTCAGAGTTGAAAATGATCGCCTTCTTATTGTTGCATTATATGTTGATGATATGTTGCTGTTTGGGAAGGGTAAGGGTATGATTTCTGATTTTAAATCTCAGTTGTCAGCATAGTTTGAGATGAAAGATCTTGGGGCAGCTAGGTACATCTTGGGTATGGAAATCAGTAGAGATAGGTCTAACAAAAAACTTTGGTTGAGTCATAGTAAGTATGTGAAGTCTGTGTTGGATAGGTTCAGCATGGTAGATTGTAGACCACTATGTGTTCCTATTTCTGTGGGAACAAAGTTATCTGTAGATGATTGTCCAAAATCTCCTAGTGAGGTGGAGGACATGAGTAGAGTACCTTATGCTAGTGCAGTTGGAAGTCTTATGTATGTTATGGTCTGTACTAGACCAGACATTGCCCAAGCAGTGGGAGTCCTAAGTCGGTTTATGGCTAATCTTGGACGGGTACATTGGGATGCAGTTAAGCGAGTATTCAGATATTTGAGGGGTACATCAGATTATTCCATATGTTATCATGGTAACTCTTCTGGATCTCCACATTCAGTTTATATTCGTGGGTTTGTGGATTCAGATTGGGCAGGTGATATTGACAGCAGGAGATCCACCAGTGCTTATGTGTTCACTATGTTTGGTGGTGCCATTAGTTGGATGAGTAAGTGACAACCTATGGTTGCTTTGTCCACTACAGAAGCTGAGTACATGGCTACTACTCATGCTTGTAAAGAAGCCATTTGCCTTAGAAGATTGTGTTCTGATGTTGGTGTTGATGCAGAATAGATTACTATTTGGTTTGACAGTCAAAGTGCTATTTTCCTTGCAAAGAATCCAACTTTCCATGCCATAACGAAGCACATTAATGTGCAGTTTCACTTTGTGAGAGATATGGTGGAAGATGGAAAGGTAAATTTGGAGAAGGTAGATACTGTGAAGAATGTTGCAGATGCATTAACGAAACCAGTGGGCACTGAGAAGTTCAGATGGTGCTCGAAGTCTATGGGCCTTTTGGCCTATAGTGGTTAAAGTTCCTGTTATGTTCCTGTTGCTCTTACAAGGTGTTCGACAAGTGGGAGAATGTTAGGAATAAGGTGTCTCAACCTTGGATAATTCCTATTCTTATTATTTGATTTGTAAATGTATTTTTTGCAAATAATGTAATTAAGTGTGAGTGTACATGTCTAGTTGGCATGTTGATGTGTCACTCCACTTGATGTGTCGGCATCTTGTGCGTAAGGTGATCATGACTGAAATGGTCATGACGGATTCCTATGACATGTAAGAACTATTTAAGGAATGTGCTATGACAGGTGTAAGAGCATCTTATGACTTGGGCCTATTTGGGTGCCCAAGAAGAAGTGGTTGGTGTGTGTAAGAGAATATGCCAAAAATAGGTTGGTATGACAGATTCTCTTACACTTCTCTTGTGACCGTTATTTTTGGCGGATTCTATGACAAGCTGTCATAGTCTATTCTAGGGATGGATGCCTATTCATGGGATTGCATGTAACAACTGTGTACATGTGGCTTTGTGCATGGGTCTTGGTGGTTGTGCCTATTTTTGGGTCCAGAGGAGTCTATATATATGATGCTACTCCTATGGGAAAGATATAATAGAAGTTTAAGTCTTGTTGGCTTTGTCTCTCATTTCCTGAAAGAACTTGCATTGCAAGTGTATTGTAAACTTTGTGTTGAAGATAATACATTGTGCAGGTTTTGGAGTGCTGGGGTTTTTTACCGAAAGGTTTTCCCCAGGGTATATCTTTGTGTCATTCTCTATTTTTTTGTATGTATGGTATGTGGTTGCAATATCTTTGTTAAAGTAGTTAACGAATCTGAAATTGTAAGGATTTATAAGAATTTGCACAATAATCTCCTATAGAGATTAGCGTAGGAAGCTATTTCCGCACCTGAGTTTCCTTACAAGATGGATAAAGAGATTCTTATTGAGGTAGAATCTATCTAATCTAGAGTAAATCCTCCTATCACCTCTTTGAAAATTGGACCAAGCATACTAGATACCTTTAGATTCTCCTCTTAAGCTTGCCAAGGGATTGAAGAGGCTCAATTTTTTGATCATCCTATTCCTATAAAGAATCTCATTACATTTTCATTCAAACCTAAGGCCTCCAATGTTATCTTGAGCCCTCTCAAACATGTTGAAGTCACCTTCTAGAATCCAAGGAATATTGCTTAATTCTAACAACCATTTCCATAAGTTAATACTGTCACTGTGTTCATTGGGAGCATAAATAGAGCGCACTCCAAATTTCGCATCTCCAGACTTGAATTTCACTCAAACCTCCCTATTACAGGGTGAGATACCTCTTTATTGCAAGGCTTTCTTCCAATTAGGCCTGACAAGAATGGAAGTCCCACCCTTACCTCTGAGATGTTTGGTTGAGAAGGCATTAGCATCTTTCCAAATGCATTTGAGGGTAATATCTAGTGCAAAGCCTATTTCCTTAACCTCTTGTAGCATGAGTATATCCAAATTATTGTGCATATTAAGAAGTCTATTAACCATGTATTTCCTGTTAGAGGCCTCAAGCCCTCTGAAATTCCATGGAGCATAGTTGATAATCATGGAAAAACATTCACATATCAGAATCCATGGGTTTCCTAAATCCTTTGAAACACTGAGGAATATCCACCCTTGAGGTCTTGGACAATTTAGGGTTCACATTGGTGAGGGGAGGTCTACCTCTCTTCCTCTTAACAGTGGCTACATTCCCAATATCTGGAGGACCTCCCAATATCAGAGCCTTGGCCTTGTCTTTCTTCTTACTTGAGCATCAAAAAAAAAGACAAAAGTATCATCTTTAATACAACAAGGTGAATCCTCCTGATCCCTGCCAATCAACACCTCTATAATTTTGTCTTATTATCCTATCTTTAAGAATGTAGATTGGGATTTAATAGATGGTATTTTAATTACTTATATCAAAATTGTCTTTTTATTGATTACTTAAAAACTTATATATATTTTAAAAATTAGTTTGTAATCACATATTTCTTGCATAGTATGTTATTGATCTCTTCTTCTTAATAATACGTTTTACATTTTTTAAAGTGTAAAATATGAAAGTATTAGCTTCCATTTGGAGGAAATCACAAAGTGAGTGATAGACATAGAATACAGGTTCAGAGTGAAAGTGGTAAACATATCAACTGCTATCAGATGACATTAGATAAAATTGTTAGGGCCTTTTTATTCAAATCAAACACAAGACTTTTTTTTCAAATAAAACACAAGACTTTTTATTCAAATCAAACATAGGAATTTTTATTCAATTTTATGCAATAGGTCACTTCACTGGGAGTGATATTCATCTTTTTGGTCAAGCCATGTACCAAAGACTTTGACTTATTTATAGTCATACATTGGTTGTCTCTTAAAGTCTAAATGCAAAATGTATTCAGTAGGTATCAATCCATATTAGAAAAAATTGCACATCTGATGGACTTGAGTCTTCATATTGTAGATTTTTTTTTGAATGATAGTAGGAGCTACTACCTATTGTGTTGTGGTTGAGATGTGCACCCACATAAAATATGCTTAAAAATCAAGAGAAATGCAATTCAAAACTTTGAGGCATAATTTACTAGGTCTTTAAAAACTTTGGTAACATCTATTGAGTTCATTCAATAAGAGATTAGCTAACATCTAGTAATTTTGGTAACATCTCAGAGATTAGTACTTTTCTAATTTTTTTGATTAGTATCTTTTAAATATTGTAAGTTACATTTTATAATATGAAGGTACTTTTCAATAAGGGATGCAATTCAACTCGTTGTTGGGGTAGAGAGCAATTTGATGGAGGAAGATACACACATCAAAATGCTGGTTAACAGAACAAAGTAAACAGAGCATATATTAATGCCAAATTTTTAGATTTACAGACTGTGCCCAGAGCTGCCTATGCCCAGAATATCATCTATATTTCTGTATATGACTGAACTTCAAAACATTCCTTTTGTTTACAAAATATTCTTCCTATAGAATGTTCTCAAAATGCCCTGGATTACATCTGAATGAGAGAAATGTCAGAGAAAAAGGAATATAAAATGTACTGCATTTATTATAGTAGTTGGCAGATGAAAAATGGGCTGGTCACATGATCGCATGAAGAAAATAATGCTCATGCGATCATGTGACAAGAGCAATAGAGGGGACCCACGCACTTTGGAACATTAGAAAAGTTATCACATAAGGAAAAAGTGCCTGGCCAAAAACTTTAGGCAATGCATAATATTTGAGGTTGTCGCATGATCGCATAAACCAAATAAGGGTTATGCGATCATGTGAAAAGGTGAAAGGAGAGGGCCCCACACTAAATTATCACAGGTTCGCATATAGAAAAGTAGTCGCATTTAAATCGGTGGTTGTGGTTCAAAAAGACCTGGGCAAGTAGAGAGGTCGCATGATCGCATGGGTGGGATTGAAGCCATGCGATCATGTGACAAGGCACGAGGCACAACCAGTGGTAGGTGTGGAAGATGGACGGAAGCTGGGGTAGTTAATGCAAAGAGACAGAAAGGTGTGTGGTCGCATGATCACAAGTGAGGAGAGAGAAGCCTTGCGATCATGTGACAAGGCATGGAGAAAGCTTGCGGTAGAAAGAAGTACGGTGGATAGGGAAGATTAAAAACTACCCTGCTGGCATCCACGTCCTTCAACATACTAGACTCTCATTCGTGGAGCATTTGCAACGTGATGGACTTATCCCAGTCAATGTCTTTGGTGTCTTCACTATATTTCTCGAAATATGTAATACTTATGTATTTATATATCCTCGGATATATGCATGTATATAACTATGATCTCGGGGTTTCTTACTAGTTCTTCCACAGAGAAGTTATTGAATTAGATTAATAAAATATGGTGGTTACACCACTTTTGCTTTAAAAAAAAAAAATGAAGGAAAAGAAGTTTTTAAATTTGAATAGCAAAGCCAAGAGGTCGAGGAAGTCTTGTTGATTTAATGTAAATGATTTCATTATTTTTCTTAATTTTTTGAGGTAATTTTTACTTATTTGATACAAATGCTATCGTTACATCTAATTTTAAGGATTACAAATATAAAAAATATTTTTGGGATTTGTTGTTAGTTAGGTTTTAGGTGTTTTAGTTTTTGGGTAGTTAGAAATTAGATGGTTTTATAAAGCTATGCCAAGGTAATAATTTTATTGATTTTGATAAATGAATATTTATGTATAGATTTGATATATTCTCAATTCTCCAACATCCTTTTCACATCTAAAATTATTACTTAACTTTTTGAACACCCATAGAAAGGAAAATATATTCCCCTCATAAAATATTTACAACAAAAAAATATTATTTAGTCACAAATTTATCATTGGTACATTGAAAACTTTAACTTTATATCTAATTAAATAAAAGAAAGCTCTTTCCTTATCAAATCTATCAATGACATATTTGACAACAAAATTAAAGAATTTCAAAATAGAGGTTCAACTTACTATATCTTTTAATATTAGGTATTATTGGTGTAATTAATTATTTACTAATTACACTTTACTTAATATTACTTCTAGGATAATGCACACATAAGTATTTTTCATTTGAGACACATGAGTTTGCACCTTTATTTGCACACGACGAAGGAGAAATTTGAATTTATGTGTTGTCTCCATCTTTAGTGCTGTTAAAATAATAATAACAAAATATAGAGATAGGAAATTATTTTGTCAAGCCACGCACCGAAGACTTCAATTATTTATAGCCATCCGTTTGTTCTATCTTATAAGTCTTAAGTGGTAAATCTATCAATAGCTATCAGTCCATATCAGAGAAAATTGCACATAATTTGGTGAACTGGGGTCTGTGGAATATTTTTTTGTTTTTAATCACGGAGTGACCGACTTCATGTCGTGTTGCAGTTGAGATGTCAATTTTCTAATTATGATGTAATTCAAATAGATTCAAAGGAAAAAAATATAATTTTCATCACTTTTATATTGATGATAACTAAGTTATGTCAAATATACAATAGTCAAATGATTAAGATGGTACTCTTATATATATATATATATATATATATATATATATATATATATATATATATATATATATATATATATATATATATATATATATATATATATAATGGGTCTCACTAGTGACTGATGTTAGCAACAAGATCTTGATTATTTGAAAATTTTAACCAACTTCAACAAATTATTTGTTGTCATTCAATTTTCATAAAAACAAAAAGTACTTTCATATTTTCATAAGAACAAAAAGTATTTTCATAAATCTATTTTTGTTTTCCTTCGTTTCAAAATGTAGATTGAAATCTAATGAAAATACTATATCAAAATTTATATATGCTAAATAGTAATTTTTAATTTCATCTTTCTTGCATAATATATTATTGATCTCTTCCTACTAATAATAGATTTTACTTTTCTAAGATAAAATGTACAAACATTACTTTCCATTTGAAGAACATCATAAAGTCTGACTGATAGACTTAGAATACCTTCAAAGTGTGAGTGGCAAACATATCAATTGCTATTGGATGACATTAGAGAAAATTGCCAGGGCCTTTTATTAGTCCAGCCTATTTATAGGCTGAGACTTATGTTTTCAAGTGATTTTCTTGCTATTAGTTTGCCTAAAAAATAGTGCCTTGCAAAATATTAAACATGATTTCTAATGTTTCAAGTGCTTTACTTTTTATTTTGATTTTTTTGAAAAGTATCTTTTTTTTCTTATTGGCTGCTCCTATTTTTGGTGGGGGTTTAATTATTTTTTCATTCTCAAAATTAACAAAAATTGTCTAATCAATAAAAAAGTAAGAGAAAGAAATATCTATTTATTAATACAAGTACTAAGAATATTACTATTCTTTAATATTAATTCTACTTTTTATACATGATTCTTTACATTTAGATTAATACTTTTTTATACATGATTCATTTACATTTAATCTAATAATAAATCAATTTTATCTAAAGATTTATTATCTTCTTAAAAAAATTATATATAAAACTTTGTTTTATTATTAATTTTATTAATTTTAAATTATTATTTTATTGATACAAATTATTGTTTATTCTATTTTTATTTTTATTTAAATTTAAATTTAAATTTATTCTAATTATTTATGTTATTTAAGTTTGAATTATTTATCTTGCACCCACTTGTCTTTATCACATTTATTATCTATCACTTATTTTAATTATTTAAAAATAATTTAATAAGCTAATGATATACTTAGATTATATTATTTATTATTAATATTATATATTTCAAATTATTGTTATTTTTAACATTTACATTTTTATATTTTGACTATTTTTTTTCTAGATTTTTTAATCTAATATAGATCTAAAAATTACTACGACAAACAAAAGTCATTAATAGTTCAATTTACAATTATTAAAACAAAAAAGTTCCTAAAATTAAAACATATTATAAAAATTAAATAATATCTTTTTTCTACTATAAACAACAACCATGTTCTCCATTTTGTGCCTTCTATTTTTTATACTACATCAAACAAATATGTTACTGAGTTACACTCTCTTAAGTCTAATTTAGTGCTCTCTTTTCAAAAAAATTAATGTGTTATTCCAGCCTACTATGTTATATACACACTTTATTTCAGCATTGATAAATGCTACAGTTCCAAATGGTTTTAAATTTGCATTCTGATTTACGACTGAATTCTAAGTTAATTAATAATATAATTTTATACTAATTCTAAATCAAATTATAATAAGTTATGTGCATTGTAAACAATAAGTATCAAAGATTTGTATTGAAAGACTTAGAAATTAGTGGAAAGTAATATTTTAATCTTTATTTCAAACTAGCCACATAATTTAGCAACATTTTGTCTGATTACACAAGCTATTTTATTGTAGGTGTTAAGTTGTCAATATGCCTCTTATCAAGTAACTCTATCTTACAACTGGTGAATTTGTCTTTTAATTTTTTTCTTAATCATGATTTTCTTTCCTATTAGGCTGGACTCATGCTGTAACACAACTCTTGTTCAATTTTGTTCTTATCAGACACACGACCTTTTATTCAATTCGATGCGATGGGTCTTTTTACTGGGACTGATATTCATGTTTTTTTGTCAAGCCACGCACCGAAGACTTTTAATTATACAATCAATTTCGTCTTCATATAAGACTTGACTGATAGATGTACAATATTTACAGTCATCTTTAATGTCTTTTGTCAAGCCACGCAATTAAAAAAACATTGACTTATTTATAATCATGCGTTTGTTGTATTCACATTTGAAAGTTTCTTTGCCTTCATATTATAAAATAAAAGGCAATGTACAGGAGGCGAAATACAGACGCTACGGTGATATCCATTGATATCTGATGAAATATAGATTTGATGGATTTTTAGTGGAGACATGCGCCCGCATTAAAGAATAGGAGATAGAGTCAACCATGTAAATAGCCTAATCTCTGAATAATTGCTATGGTTATCGAAATGACGATGAAGTATTTGGTCCTAGCAATTGCCATGATTATTGCACTAAACAATTGCACTTCATTTGCACTAGATAGGCTTCTGGTGGGTGATTCGCTGGCTGCAAATGAGACCATAATATCAAACACTGGCACGTTTGTATTGGGATTCTTCAGTCCGAATGGAACGAATAATTGGTATGTTGGCATCTGGTACTCAGGAATGTCTCCCAAGATCGTAGTTTGGGTGGCTAACAGAGATAATCCCATCAAAGGCATGCCCGGCGTTATGAGCTTTTCGAGCGACGGTCATCTCAAATTGTCTGATATAAGTGGCCGCTCAATTTGGTCGACTGATAACGGCCTGAAAGGATCAGAGGCAGTGATAACCGAATCTGGTAATTTCATCATTCTTGGTGACGGCCAAAACAAGTCTGAGAGTGTTTGGGAGAGTTTCGCTCATCCGGGAGATACATGGCTGCCTGGCATGAAATTTTGGAACGGCATGAAGCTAACCTCGTGGAAGAGCTCTGTGGATCCTGCAAGTGGGATCTTCTCCGTAGGACCGGAAATGTCTCAAGGAAAGGCGCTGTTGGTGATGACCTATAACAACAGTGTTCGATATTGGTCCAGTGGAGAGTGGACCGGCAGTTATTTTCCCAACATTCCGGAGGGGATTTACTATAGAACTTCCCTTGTGAGGATTTCTCCTTCAAGATCCTACTTTTCTATGACAGTAAGCCCGTGGGCAAATATCGTGAGAGGGCGGGTGCTGGTGGATGAGAACAGCGAATTTAAAGCTTACCACGGGCTGGATGATGGTACCTGGACGGAGATATGGTCAACATACGGAGGCCAATGCAATCAGTATGATATCTGCGGGGCGTATGGACTGTGTAATCCAAATGATGTGTGCAGTTGTATCGAGGGTTTCACGCCCAAGAATGATTCTCAAGGTTGGTGGTCAAGTGGGTGTTCTCGGCGAAAACCCCTGCAGTGCTCTGCCACAGCGGGAACTACCGACGGCTTCTTGGAATCCAAGAACCGATCCTTACGAGAAGAACGAGCTGTCTTATACTTCAACAAGCCCACAATGGAAGGCTGCAGGTCTGCTTGTCTCCACAATTGCTCCTGCACAGCCTTTGCTTTCGTAATTTCTGATCCACTTGTCTGTAGACTCTGGTTTGGCGATTTATTCAAAATGAATGTTTCGTCAGAGAGTCAATCTATCTTCATCAGGCTGGCTGCTTCAGAGTTGCCGATCTCGACATCAAAGACAAGCAGAAAAGCCCCTGCAATTTATATTTTGCTTCCTTCGGCCGCGGCTTTCTCCATGGTTATCCTCTCGGTCACTTTTATTCTTTGGAAACGACGAAGACTGCAAAAAAAATGTGTAGAAGAGGACGTGCTGATCATGCTCAAAACGTTCACTTACAAGGAGCTGCGTATTGCAACTAAGAATTTCAAGCATAAGCTGGGAAAAGGAGCGTTCGGTTTGGTGTTCAACGGAACTCTGCCAGACAGCACGCTTGTGGTGATTAAGAGATTAGAGGGTTCAGTGGGAGCTGAAAAGCAATTCCGGGCAGAAATAAGCACTATCGGCAATATACAACATGTTAATTTGGTAAGGCTATATGGTTTCTGCGTAGAAGGCTCTCAAAGGCTACTGGTGTATGCCTACATGCCCAAGGGCTCTCTAAATTCTTTACTTTTCATAGAAGATGAAGAAACAGAGAAAGTCTTGGATTGGAAGACCCGGTCTCAGATCGCACTGGGCATTGCACGAGGATTAGTTTATCTTCATGAGGAGTGCAGGGATCAGATCATTCACTGTGATATTAAGCCTGAAAATATTCTTCTGGATGGCGACTTCAAACCGAAGATAGCTGATTTTGGGTTGGCAAAGCTGGTGGGCAGAGATTTCAGCCGTGTATTGACGACCACAAGAGGAACTCCAGGATACTTGGCTCCGGAGTGGATCGCTGGCCTTCCTATCACTCCAAAGGTGGACGTATACAGTTTTGGCATGATGCTGATGGAAATTATATCCGGTTGTAGAAATCTGGATTTAACGGTAGAGGAGAGAAGCAGGTTGTACTTTCCGACCTGGGCTTCATCACAAATTCAGGGGGGAAGCATAATAAGCATGGTGGATAAAAGGATAGCAAGTGAGGCGAATATTGAAGAGGTGAGAAGAGCCGCTATGGTTGGGGAACTGTGCATTCAAGAGAATGAAGGTAAGAGGCCAAGCATGGGAGAAGTGGTGAAGATATTGGAAGGGACGATGGAGGCTCCATTCGCGTGAATTCTGAAGTCTCTAGAGGTGCTGGTAGAACAGCTGGAAGACGACAACAACAGCGATACTTTGGTCAATGTGCTTCTACAGTGGAAACTATTATTTTTTATATGTACCCACTTTCAGTTGTTAATGTCTTTATCTTAATAATAAGTTTTGTATTTTTTAGAGTAAAATCTGAAAGGGAAAAAATGTTTACGCAATGATAAATAGAAAGCATTAATTTTCATTCAAAGGACATCACAAAGTCTGATTGGTAGACGTATAATACGTTTATTGTTTGAGTGACAAACATATTAATAATTATGAGTCTATATCAAAGAAATTGTAGATTTGATAGACTAGGGTCTATGGAATCATATTTTGTTTTGAATGATAGTACAAGCTACTAGCTGTCCTGTTGCCATTGAGAGCAATGTAATGCAAAAATTAGAGGCACAATTTAGTAGGTTTTCTACTACTTTTCAACACTCTCATAACATCTGTTAAGTCCATTTGACAATTGAAATCATTGGCACCATGAATTTTTTTGAATTTTTCATTTACATTAGATCTATGGGATCTCTTTAGCCTCTTGGCTTCACTATTTGTGTTTGAAAACTTCTTTGTCTTCATATTATAAAGCAATATGTAAGAGATACCAATGTAATTAAGAAGTTGGTGTCAAGAATTATTACGTGCTAGGTGTATTAGTTATTGGATAGTTGCTAGTTAGATGGTTTTATAAAACTTTGACAAGATAATAGTTTTATTGATTTTGGTGAATGAGTATTTGTATTTAGATTTGAGATTTTTTCAAATTTTTAACATTCTTTCCACATCCAATTAAAGTAATAATTAACATTTTAAATATGTGATAGAAAATAAAATATACTCCTCACTGCCAAAATGCTAATGAGGAAATAATTATTTAGTCAAAAAGTTTATGATTAAGTTAAAATATTATTTAGTCAATTAATAATTTTTTTAAGGGAATAAGAGGTGGAAGAAATTTTGTTAAATAAAATAAAATAGACTTATAGATTGCTTTATATATGAAACTGACATAAAATATTCATATTAAAACTTAAAATTAAGTTATTTTTTATAATTTTTTTAAAAACTAGCATAAATAAATGTGTTTGTTATAAATAGTAATATAAAAATTATTTAAATTGGATGACAATTTTGAGAATGCATAAAGACTTTTCAAAGAAAATAGAAAAGAAAATCATGGACATTAAAAAAGAGGTACACAAAGTGTCATACTAAGGGCCCAAAGTTCCCATTGAATGATGTCTAATTAGCACACTTTAAACCAAAATTGATTACCAAATTTCTTGGAAAATGTGGTCATGATCTTAAGGGACTTGCCACTTAGGTACCTTACATAAATGATGTTCAAAATTTTCACATAATATATTTTTATAGTTAATATTAAATAATCTTTTTTTTTAAATTCTTAATGATTAAATAATATTATAAAATTTAAATAAAATTCATAAATATATAAATATATAAATATATAAATATAATAAAATTATTTATTAAATAAATAAAATATTTAAATGTTTAGATAACTATTCATATTTAAGAAAATACCAATAATATTATAAACATTTTATAAGATAATTCAAATGAAAATAAAAAAATTAATGAACTTTCAAAAGATGTAAACAACATTGAATAATAAATATCTTTTAAGAAAATCTATGTAGTGCCATACTTCTAAATCATAAAATAAATAAAATATAAATATATATAAATGGTTGAGACTCAATCTTTAGACCATTATATATTATAGTAAATAATGCTTATATTAATTTTTTTAATCTTTGGGTATATGGATAAATTAAAGTTAAATCAAATTAAAAATCCTATAATATTAAATGTAGTTAAGGAAATGAAAATATTATAATATTGTAAAATAAATCTTTTGAACTCTTCAAATGATCGTAGCTTCAAACATTCATTAATAAGAAATAAAGACTCGCGTTAGTTATTATATTATATATTGTGTACCTTTAATGATATAACTACAGCCTAAATTTCATATTCAACTCACTAAATGATTCTCTAGTAAAGGATAAATCGACACAAGAAAAGTATTGATAGCTAAATGAATAATGAAGAACGAACAATTTTCTAGTAATGAAAATAGTAACGCACTCAATGGAGACATTACCTGATCCAAACTAGTATATTGCCAACTCTATTCCTAGGAAATGACTTTCCTAGTCTTCCTAGGAAATGACTTCCTAGTCAATTACTTTCCTAATTATTAGGATGGTGCGAATAGGAGGATACTAGTTTTCCAGGCTTGAGAGATGTGGACTTCGATGCTTTCCATTTTCAAGAATGAGCCCTTTGTTTAAACTTCGTTTCCACCCCAAGGCACACAATCTGACATTCTACCCAATGTAAGTGATACTCACGAGATGGTGACCACTTGGGGTCTGATTCATCATTGCTTATTCCTGGCAATCGCCAGACTCCACTTCAAACTCTTCACATGTGGGGTAGATCTCAAATTTACACATGGACAAAGGGCATTTCAATGCCCATCAATCTTTATAAGATTACATCTGCTTCCTTAAAGGCCCCCAACACATTTTCCAATGTCCACTAACTGCCCCATTCCCTTGGGGTATAGCCGGTACCTCCGCTTTAAGGATGGGGAAGTTGAGGCCTGCATAAAGAGTGTTTTTCCCCAAAAGGAAATCCATAATATATTACCTACACTTCCCAATAGCCTTAAAACATGGGTCCCTTCAACCGTATTATCCCTTTTAGGGCCTAGGTATAGCCAGAGTTATTCTAACGCACCTCCAAAATGAGGATGGGCCGCTGCTTAGAAAGGTCAGCATGTAACTATCCTTTTGGGAAGCCCTAAGGAGTCGTGTTCACTACATGCCTATTAATCAAAGATCACCCGGGAGTTGAACCTAAACTTCATTTCATGAAGGTTAAACCCCATCGATCTATACGTCAAATGCTAGTCCTTTGGTTCAACCCTTCAACTATCCAAAGCATCTCCCTCCTTTAGAGAAGTTATGTCCTTGTGATCTTGTTTTTCTCCCATGGGATCCAGTTGGGCTTCCTTCCGGTAGAAACTTTATTGTCTCGTTGGGTAGCTATAAACTCTCTTGTCTCATTGGGCTAGTATCAACTTTATTATCTTGTTTGTTGTTGAATTCCTTTAATCTCATTCTTCGAATTCCTTTAATCTCATTCTTTGAATTCTTTTAATCTCATTCTTTGAATCCCTTTTTTTTTTTTTTTTTTTTCTTGTCTCATTGGTTAGGATCATACACCGAGTGGCTTGCATAATAACTACTAATTATATTTTGTAAGAAAATGAATAATTTAGTTAACATTTTTTGTGTGGATTTGTTATGCTAATTCTTGTTGAAACTACATGCTTTGATACATGTGTTTTGTAACGCCCCACCAGGAGACCCAAGAGAATTACACTAAAATTATACTAAGTTATGCAACATTTTTTTTTTTTGTTTACTAATGTTAACAATCACATTAAACATAGTATCACAATGATTTACATACACGAGTTTGGATAAATACATCATTCAATTTCATTCTCAAGGGTCCCTGACGTAGTATTACGTTATTTAACAAACACTACGCTACATGATATATTCTAAGAATGTTCAAGTACATAATGAAAGTAAGTACATCTCTCTAAAACAAATTACATTACAACATAAGATCACCTACATCCACTACACATGTCGTAGGGTATGTGGTGATATTTAATACAATTACATTTATTAGTTTCTATCATGGATCCATGCAAGGACCAATATTAATCAAATAAAATCTCCTACAAGTACAAGATAATAACATCTGACATCTGATACATTAATCTGCAACAAAGGTGATAATCTAGTCCAAGTGTACAATTAGGTGAAGGGGGATAACTGCAACAGTCTCAATGGAGAAGTACACTACCTCCCGACCATGTGGAACCTAGAGGTCCACCCTGCCGTGCTAGGGAGATAACACCAGGCCCACACACACACTAAGGACTAATCCACAATCATCACCTAGGAAGATATCTCTAGAACAAGAGGGTATATAGGTTACCAGAGGCAATGACCTATGTAGGAAATCTACGGTGTGAGTAGGAAGGTGTCATCATGCAGATCCACCCTTGAGTTTAGTCCAGAAGGTTCCTCACTGAATCGGCGGCACTCAAGTGATCATACGTGGCATCGATATCTCTCATGAAGACAAGTATATCAATGATGCATCTAGCATCTTCCCGCATCCATCCTTAGTCTATACTAGCACTCAAGGCATGGGCGAGGTATCTCAAATTATCTTATTAATGTTCTCCTAACTAGATCAATTTTTATAATGTTATCACTGAAATTAAGAAACTTGACAATGGATGATCCGTCAGCCACTTGCGGGCCTCGGTGATCCATTGCAAGCCACCCCCTACATCACATCTAGATAACCTACCCTAGTTTCACAACAATACCCATCCTGGTTTGTGGCCACATATGTCATATTAAGTTCCAATAACCAAATAAACAAATAAGCATATTCCCATTTCAAAACATAAATCCAGTTGGCCACTAATTCAAATTTTAATCCACCAGGAGGAAAATAATAACAGGGATCGGTTTGACATCCCAATCATGGTCTCACATTGACCCTAATCCAAAACAAGCAATAGGAAATAGAATCCACATTGTATCATAAAAATAGTCAACAAACAGTAGGATAATTTATGTCAACCACATTCCCGACCTCTGGATTTTACCCCCTATTTGGTTATCTATCCCGTATGTAAATCAACTATACCAACAGTGTACTTTACATGCACAAACAGTATACGCAAAGAGAACATCTTGCACAACTAATTAACATGTCGTAAGATAAACCAAGACATAATGATCATAATAACAAGTAATTTACTCACACTAGTTAATCACATCAATCAGAATATCCACGTCTATAATAAAATGACCATATTGCTATCATTCACTAATGCCTATTATAGCTTAGCTAAAGTGATCGTTTAATCAACTAAAGAACAGATGAAATGCTACCAATATCGAATACGCATTCATAAAATAAAATTAAAGGGATAAAACAATAAGTTTACTAGTCATAACGCTATAACCCTGGTTGAAGCCATTCAATTACCCAAGTTAATTTAAATACCAAAACAATAATAAATTAACTAATAAAATTAATTAATTAATAAAACATTCTTATGATAGAACTATTATCCCAAATTCAATTTAGATAACAATCCAAGTTGAATTGTAATATATATATATATATATATATATATATATATATATATATATATATATATATATATATATATATTAGAATCAATGCTTATTGTTAATTAAATCCTATCTTATCTAATTCTAAACAAAACCTATACTAACCAACCCCTAATCACCTAGCATCATAAATCAACAAGTGGCTACCAAAATAAATTAATGTTAAGTTAATTAAACCCAAAACCCATGCCATTAAATTCATTCAAACAAAATATTTGTTTGAGGAAAAGAAAATAAAACAAATCATGGGTGAGGAGACATAGGGGCCCACCTGCCTTTGAAAATAAATTTTAACATTAAAAAAAAACCAAACACATATAATGAGTCATATCTATTGGGAGGCGCTCAAGAAGGGGTTTGCTTTTCTTATAACTCCTTGTAGACTAGTACAAAGGACTCCCCAAATCCCACGCCACCCAAGACATAAAGGTCTGCAGCAAATTGAATGCATTATGGGTTCTTTGACCAAGGCAAAAAGGAAGACAAGGAGGTGCGCCAGTTTTGGGATAAGAGCCCATACATATTAACTCCTTCCAAGACTTGTTCAAACAACTTTGCAAAGCATTTCCCATCATTGTCCTACGTACTATGCTAGAGGTGGAGGGTGACATAAGGGTATTAAAAGCATGACAAAATTTAAACATAATAAGAAGAAGACATTAGGACTAATAGTTATTTTAGGAGATGTTTAGTTTAAGTTATCTTAGTTAATATCTATTGGTCAAAGAAAATATTCTCGGTGTAAAACTTGGGAAAATAGTAGTCTCCATATATTTTCCAGAATGTATGTTTGGCTTCAAGTTTTAAGTTTTATTTGTGCTTGTTTCTTTTCCTTTCTTAAGGACTTGGTTGATTTTGTTATCCATGCAATGATGTTTTGTTTTTCCCATTGATTTCTAAAATAACTTAATATATTAAATTCTTTAATTCAGAATGATAAATGATCAATCAAATGATTAAATGGCAGATTTATGGATCTAAATACAATGATTATCATTGAGGTTTTGAAGCATCAAGCTCTCTTGCTTTTCAATTTGGTTTCATCTATGGTTGAATTGAGAGGGTTTATAAGTTGAAACAATGTAATCTCACAAATGTAAACTAAAATTCTGGTTATTTTGTTTTCTCACTCCACATTTAGAGAAGGTAAATATGCTCTCTCATTAATGGAAATTTTAAAACTAACATGAAAACATACTAAGGGAAATTTGAAACCTACCTGATTCTCAAAGCAGGTTGATGAAGCCAGCCTCTCAACTGTGATCCCAATGTGCTCCACAAACTCAATCCTCCTCTTCTTGCTCTCTCCTCCTTCTCCAAGCCTTCTCTCTAAACTTTCATCTCCAAAATCCTCATGACAAGTTTTTCTCCATCCTCTAAATCTTGCATATCAAAAGTGGTGACAAGTCTCTCTCTCTCTTACCTCTAAATTGGCTTGAAAAGTAGGGAAGAAATATTTTATTATTTCCCCCTACTATTCAAGTCAACTACCTTAAATGAAACAATTTAAAATTGTAAAATTTCTTTTCTTTTATTTTTAATTTATCATTTGCATTAAGTTATAACACTCAATATTCAAGATTATATAATAAGCTCTATCTATATAAACATATAGTCATACATATAAACTTAATATATATACCATTTATAATATTATTATTATAAGAGACTTAGAGAAAGCATATATAACTAATTATGTTATATCATACTAATAACATTATATTTACCAATATGCCAACATAATTTAAATAACTATCAAAGATCATACATGAGATCTACAAGGTCAAAATGCGACACCGACATGGAACAAAACCTAAGACAATATCATGCTCAACCGGGAAAACATATATCGGATTCGTTCTACCAGGACAAATTCAATTTTGGTAAGTCAAGTATGGTCCCATCCGTGATTTTAGGATGGTTGGGTTAGGTTAGGGAATTGGCCTAGGTGCTAACTCCCCTTCTCCGCCATTGAGACATAATGACGGCACGCTCATCCTGTCAAGCCAGGGAAGTCGATGCCCGGTACCTGCAACTTGCATAAAAACCATTGCATGTACATGTGCATATATAACATACTATCAGACAATGGTAGGGATGGCTAGGACGTGTGGACCCGACTAAATGCGGGTAACTACACCTCCTCCTCTACCATACATGCATGTCAACAGAAAAGAAAACATATATGATAACAAACATGATACCATACACATGCGGGTATGGGGTAAGTACCAAATATAACCATCATCTAATTACTTCAATTTATACATGCATTTGAAACATCATATAAAATCCATCATTACTAGATTTAACCATCACGTAAAGTTTTGTTTCAGGTTCAACATGACAATTAACATCCAAACTATAACTGTTTAATCACACACTAAAATATAAATATAACATGTAATATATGTCTGATCTAATCAACCAAAATAAAACGGTGTCAAACTAAACATAGTATCAGCAAAAGTAAAATGCGAGGGGTACTACATCCTCCCCCCCTAGGACTGGGCTTACTCCTGGAAGCCTGCAAACAGATAAGGATAGACATCCCGCAATCGAGATGCATCCTCCCAAGTAGCTGTGGTCTCATCATTTGGGTCCCATTGGACCCTGGCCTAAGGAATAATACGGCCTTTGAGTGTGATATCCCGAAGCTCTAGAATGCGCACGGGCTCCAGAGCCAGCTGCTCGTCCTCGACCTGTAATGCATTCCAATCAAGGACATGTGTCACATCTGGAATATATTTCCTAAGAACAGAAACATGGAATACATCATGTATGCGAGATAGGCTAGGTGGCAATGCAAGACAGTAAGCAACTGGACCTATCCTCTCCAAAATCTCAAATGGTCCAACAAATTGAGGCGCCAATTTAGAACCCTTTCCATAACGGATTGGACTCTTCCTTGGACGCACTCTCAAGAACACCTTATCTCCAACTGAAAACTGAATGTCTGACCTATGAGCATCTGCATATTTCTTCTGTCTATCCTGTGCAGTGATCAAATGCTCTCGAATGCGCTCTACCTGTTACTCCATATCACGAAGCATCTCTGGCCCCAAAAGAATCCTGTCATCTAACCTATCCCAACTAAGGGGTGTACGACAAGGATGTCCATACAATGCCTGGAATGGTGACATGCCAATGGAATTGTGGTATCCATTATTATATGCAAACTCCACCAGGTATAGATAATCCTCCCAATGTGTCTGCCTATCCATGACATACATCCTCAACATATCCTCTAGGACCTGATTCACACGCTCTGTCTGCCCATCCGTCTGAGGGTGATAGGCTGTGCTAAAGTTCAACTGAGCACCCAAATCATGCTACAAAGAAGTCCAAAATGAAGAAGTAAATACTGGATCCCTATCAGAAATAATATTTCGAGGAATACCGTGCAATCTCACTATGTCCTGCATAAAGACTCTAGCTACTGATGAAGTTGTGTAGGAGGATCTCATGGGAGAAAAATGAGCTACTTTAGTCAACCGATCAACAGTGACCATGATAGCATCATGTCTACGGGGTGTCAAAGGCAAACCCACAATAAAATCCATCGATATAACATCCCATTTCCACGAGGGAATACTGTGTGACTGTAACAGTCCTGCTGGATGCTGATGTTCTGCCTTAACCCTCTGACACTCTAAGCACCTAGCAACAAAATCAGCAATGTCCCTCTTCATTCCTGACCAATGATATAGCTGACGAAGATCTGCATGCAACTTCTTGACACCAGGATGTGCCGAGTAAGGTGCACAATGAGCCTCCGATAAGATCAATGAACGAAGATCATCCAAAGGTGGTACATAGATCCGACTCGCATGACGCAACAAACCATCAGACTCCAACACATACCCCTCAAATCTGCCTACTAGAGGTCTCCCAGACTCAATCTCTGCCTTCACCTCCTGATAAAAAGTATCTCGAGGAAGTGCCTGCAAGATCCTACTCCTCAAGACAACACTAAGTGTAGTCACAACTGCAACTCATCTCCTCCTACTAAGAGCATCAGCTACCACATTCTCCTTCCCTTGGATATACTTAACCTCAAAATCATACTCACAAAGGAACTCCATCCATCTCCTCTGTCTAGCATTCAGATTAGGCTGAGTGAAAATGTACTGTAGACTGTGATGATCAGTATGAAGCTCAAATCGGTGTCCCAATAGAAAGTGTCTCCATCGGAGCAAAGCATGGACTACCACTGCTAGCTCAAGATCATGCGTGGGATAGTTCAACTCATGATCCTTGAGTTTGCGAGACTCATAAGCAATCACCCGTCCTCCTTGCATGAGGACTGCTCCAATACCCTCTAAAGAAGCATCTGTACAAACCATAAAATCACCTGTGGGATCAGGTACTGAAAGAATAGGTGCACTAGTCAACTTATGCTTGAGGGTTCTGAATGCCTCTTCACACTTCTCAAACCAAATGAACTTCTTGCCCTTTCTCTGCAATGAGGTGATGGGATAAGCAACTCTAGAGAAGTTCTCTACGAACTTACGATAATATCCTGCCAAACCCATAAAACTGCGAACCTCTGGCACATTTGTAGGTGCCGGCCAATCAACTATAGCCTAGATCTTTGCGGGATCCACTGAAATACCATCACCCAAGATCACGTGGCCCAAGTACTGAATCTCTGTCTTGAAGAACTCACACTTAGCTGGATTAGCATACAATTGATTCTCTCTAAGGCATTGCAATACCAACTGAAGGTGCTCTTCGTGTTCCTCCATGGATTTAGAATAAACCAAAATATCATCCAAGAAGACAACAACGAAGTGATCAAGATACCTACGAAATACCCCATTCATCAAACTCATGAATACAGATGGAGCATTCGTCAAGCCAAATGGTACCACTATGAACTCATAGTGACCATAGCGTGTCCGGAAAGCTGTCCTGTGGATGTCCTCCTCTCTAATGCGCAACTGATGATAACCTGACTTGAGGTCTATTTTAGAGAACACCCTAGCGCCTTTCACTTGGTCAAAGAGATCATCAATCCATGGCAAAGGATACCTATTCTTGATTGTGACTTTGTTCAAATGTCTGTAATCAATGCACAGTCGTAATGAACCGTCCTTCTTCTTGACAAAGAGGACTGGTGCACCCCAAGGTGAAACACTAGGCCTGATACATCCCTTAGCCAACAATTCTTCCAACTGCAGCTTCAACTCACTCAGCTCCTGTGTAGTCATCCTGTATGGAGCTCTAGATATAGGCTCTGCTCATGGAACAAGATCAATATGAAAATCGATATCCTGCTTTGGTGGCATACCCGAGATCTCACCTGGAAAGACATCAATGAATTCCTGTAACACTGGGTGATCAAGGGACTTCTTCTCATCATCCTCATCCTCAAACTCCCTCAAGGACACTGCAAATACTTGGCACCCCTTTCTCATACTTCGCTTCAACTGCATGGCAGAAATCATATGAAGAGAAACAGGATGCTGAATGCCTCTAAGCTCAATGCTTTTACCCCGATCATCCCTACATTTAATGATCTTCTGTCTACAATCAATAGTAGCTCCATGGGATTCCAACCAATCCATGCCTAAAACAACGTCATATGACCCCAATGGGATAATATGAAGATCAACTGAAGTGCCAATGCTACCCAAATCTACCCAGCAATGCCGGATTAAGGTGTTTGTGATCACCTTTGCCCCTGAGGCTAGCTCCACTTGCCAACCTATGTCTTGCTTAACTGCCACTAGTCCACATCTCTCTACTACAAATGGAGATATAAAAGAATCCGTAGATCCAGAATCAAATAATATAGAAACATCAATACCTTGGATAGCACCTGATGACTCAATAACTGTGCCCTGGTGCTCTGCCTGATGGTGGTCTACTGCTGCAAACACTTTGTGAGATCTACCTGAATCCCCAATCGTAAGCTCAGATGGTGCGGGTCTCTGCCCTGAATACTGTGAACCACGCTGTGGGCAATTGACTGCAATATGCCCAAACTATCCACATGTGAAGCAACCTGTGCCTCTACCATAACCCCTTCCTGCTGAAGGTGCACTGGACTGATGGAAACTGCCTCTACTACTACCCTGATGTGAGCTCTGCACTGACTGTGTGGGCTGAGAAGACTGGTTGCGCTTGAAGCGCTGGCTATTACGAAACTTTCTAGAGTTGGAAGCTGTACCACTCTGATCAGGGGGTTTTGAACTCTACTGACTTTGATTCTGATTGCCTTTGGAGAAGTGTGATGGCTCCTTGAAACTGGTGTTACCTTGTGACTATTTACCCCTGAAATCTGATGTGCCACCACCATGCTTGCCTTGAAATTTCTTCTCTGTGAGTATGGCTTTTGTTACTGCTTCTCTAAGGGTCTTGGGTTCTAAGACCTTCACTTCCCCTCCAATATGGGCATTAAGCCCCCTAATAAAATGCTGAATCATGAGGGGTGATTCACTACTATAACCAGCATACTGTTTCAGCTCAAAAAACTTCCGCTCATACTCCTGTACGGTCATATTCCTCTGTCTCAGGTAATGATACTCATCCGCACGGTCCTGTCTCCACTGGTCTGATAAAAACTGATCTCTAAAGCTCTCAAGGAACAACTCCCATGTAACTGTATCTATGGTGATTCCCAATTTACTCTCTTTTGTCCTCCACCATGATGATGCTGAATCTGTCAATTGCATGATAGCATATCTAGCTTTTACATTGCTAGCAAATGAGTACATGGAGAAGTACCTATCTAAACCAATGAGCCATGTGTCCGCCTCAAACCCGGTACCTATGCCATCAAATGGAAGTTTTGGCATTCTAAACAGGTCCTTCATCTGACTTGCCATAGCGGCATCATACCCTACTGGTACAACCTGTCTAAGGGGAGTCCTTTCCCTCTCTCTAGCCTGATCTCCCTAATTACCTCTATTCTGCATAGGTGGTAACCTCTCAAGAATGGCCTGTAAAATCTGTCTGGTTTCTAAATCCTCTGAGCCATCCTGGTGGCTATCACCCTGATTTCTACTATGGCTATGAGCACTATCCTGATCAACTGAGAAAGAGGGTGTGACCACTCTACCTCTTCCTCTACCTCTACCACGGGCTCTAGTCACAGGAGGCATATTTCCTGCAACCATAAGGTTAGGACAAAACATTTAAGCATATATATACACTAAGTATGCCATATTTGAAACCAAAAGCAATCACATAAGGACATAGTTTAAAGCAAGTTTCATTATTCTAGTTTTACTTCGATTCAAATTTTTGTGAAAGTTAAAGATTTCCACAAACAAGTTGTTTTGATGTCTAAGTTTGGTTTTAACATGTTTACCTAATAAGACCTAATGGGCGCACATATTATTCCCAGAGTTCCCAGTGTAGAACTCGCGCTCTAATACCAAGATGTAACACCCCGCCAGGAGACCCAAGAGAATTACACTAAAATTATACTAAGTTATGCAACATTTTTTTTTTTGTTTACTAATGTTAACAATCACATTAAACATAGTATCACAATGATTTACATACATGAGTTTGGATAAATACATCATTCAATTTCATTCTCAAGGGTCCCTGACGTAGTATTACGTTATTTAACAAACACTACGCTACATGATATATTCTAAGAATGTTCAAGTACATAATGAAAGTAAGTACATCTCTCTAAAACAAATTACATTACAACATAAGATCACCTACATCCACTACACATGTCGTAGGGTATGTGGTGATATTTAATACAATTATATTTATTAGTTTCTGTCATGGATCCATGCAAGGACCAATATTAATCAAATAAAATCTCCTACAAGTACAAGATAATAACATCTGACATCTGATACATTAATCTGCAACAAAGGTGATAATCTAGTCCAAGTGTACAATCAGGTGAAGGGGGATAACTGCAACAGTCTCAATGGAGAAGTACACTACCTCCCGACCATGTGGAACCTAGAGGTCCACCCCGCCGTGCTAGGGAGATAACACCAGGCCCACACACACACTAAGGACTAATCCACAATCATCACCTAGGAAGATATCTCTAGAACAAGAGGGTATACAGGTTACCAGAGGCAATGACCTATGTAGGAAATCTACGGTGTGAGTAGGAAGGTGTCATCACGTAGATCCACCCTTGAGTTTAGTCTAGAAGGTTCCTCACTGAACCGATGGCACTCAAGTGATCATACGTGGCATCGATATCTCTCATGAAGACAAGTATATCAATGATGCATCTAGCATCTTCCCGCATCCATCCTTAGTCTATACTAGCACTCAAGGCATGGGCGAGGTATCTCAAATTATCTTATTAATGTTCTCCTAACTAGATCAATTTTTATAATGTTATCACTGAAATTAAGAAACTTGACAATGGATGATCCGTCAGCCACTTGCGGGCCTCGGTGATCCATTGCAAGCCACCCCCTACATCACATCTAGATAACCTACCCTAGTTTCACAACAATACCCATCCTGGTTTGTGGCCACATATGTCATATTAAGTTCCAATAACCAAATAAACAAATAAGCATATTCCCATTTCAAAACATAAATCCACTTGGCCACTAATTCAAATTTTAATCCACCAGGAGGAAAATAATAAGAGGGATCGGTTTGACATCCCAATCATGGTCTCACATTGACCCTAATCCAAAACAAGCAATAGGAAATAGAATCCACATTGTATCATAAAAACAGTCAACAAACAGTAGGATAATTTATGTCAACCACATTCCCGACCTCTGGATTTTACCCCCTATTTGGTTATCTATCCTGTATGTAAATCAACTATACCAACAGTGTACTTTACATGCACAAACAGTATACGCAAAGAGAACATCTTGCACAACTAATTAACATGTCGTAAGATAAACCAAGACATAATGATCATAATAACAAGTAATTTACTCACACTAGTTAATCACATCAATCAGAATATCCACGTCTATAATAAAATGACCATATTGCTATCATTCACTAATGCCTATTATAGCTTAGCTAAAGTGATCGTTTAATCAACTAAAGAACAGATGAAATGCTACCAATATCGAATACGCATTCATAAAATAAAATTAAAGGGATAAAACAATAAGTTTACTAGTCATAACGCTATAACCCTGGTTGAAGCCATTCAATTACCCAAGTTAATTTAAATACCAAAACAATAATAAATTAACTAATAAAATTAATTAATTAATAAAACATTCTTATGATAGAACTATTATCCCAAATTCAATTTAGATAACAATCCAAGTTGAATTGTAATATATATATATATATATATATATATATATATATATATATATATATATATATATATATATATATATATATATATATATATATATATATATATATTAGAATCAATGCTTATTGTTAATTAAATCCTATCTTATCTAATTCTAAACAAAACCTATACTAACCAACCCCTAATCACCTAGCATCATAAATCAACAAGTGGCTACCAAAATAAATTAATGTTAAGTTAATTAAACCCAAAACCCATGCCATTAAATTCATTCAAACAAAATATTTGTTTGAGGAAAAGAAAATAAAACAAATCATGGGTGAGGAGACATAGGGGCCCACCTGCCTTTGAAAATAAATTTTAACATTAAAAAAAAACCAAACACATATAATGAGTCATATCTATTGGGAGGCGCTCAAGAAGGGGTTTTCTTTTCTTATAACTCCTTGCAGACTAGTACAAAGGACTCCCCAAATCCCACGCCACCCAATACATAAAGGTCTGCAGCAAATTGAATGCATTATGGGTTCTTTGACCAAGGCAAAAAGGAAGACAAGGAGGTGCGCCAGTTTTGGGATAAGAGCCCATACATATTAACTCCTTCCAAGACTTGTTCAAACAACTTTGCAAAGCATTTCCCATCATTGTCCTGCGTACTATGCTAGAGGTGGAGGGTGACATAAGGGTATTAAAAGCATGACAAAATTTAAACATAATAAGAAGAAGACATTAGGACTAATAGTTATTTTAGGAGATGTTTAGTTTAAGTTATCTTAGTTAATATCTATTGGTCAAAGAAAATATTCTCGGTGTAAAACTTGGGAAAATAGTAGTCTCCATATATTTTCCAGAATGTATGTTTGGCTTCAAGTTTTAAGTTTTATTTGTGCTTGTTTCTTTTCCTTTCTTAAGGACTTGGTTGATTTTGTTATCCATGCAATGATGTTTTGTTTTTCCCATTGATTTCTAAAATAACTTAATATATTAAATTCTTTAATTCAGAATGATAAATGATCAATCAAATGATTAAATGGCAGATTTATGGATCTAAATACAATGATTATCATTGAGGTTTTGAAGCATCAAGCTCTCTTGCTTTTCAATTTGGTTTCATCTATGGTTGAATTGAGAGGGTTTATAAGTTGAAACAATGTAATCTCACAAATGTAAACTAAAATTCTGGTTATTTTGTTTTCTCACTCCACATTTAGAGAAGGTAAATATGCTCTCTCATTAATGGAAATTTTAAAACTAACATGAAAACATACTAAGGGAAATTTGAAACCTACCTGATTCTCAAAGCAGGTTGATGAAGCCAGCCTCTCAACTGTGATCCCAATGTGCTCCACAAACTCAATCCTCTTCTTCTTGCTCTCTCCTCCTTCTCCAAGCCTTCTCTCTAAACTTTCATCTCCAAAATCCTCATGACAAGTTTTTCTCCATCCTCTAAATCTTGCATATCAAAAGTGGTGACAAGTCTCTCTCTCTCTTACCTCTAAATTGGCTTGAAAAGTAGGGAAGAAATATTTTATTATTTCCCCCTACTATTCAAGTCAACTACCTTAAATGAAACAATTTAAAATTGTAAAATTTCTTTTCTTTTATTTTTAATTTATCATTTGCATTAAGTTATAACACTCAATATTCAAGATTATATAATAAGCTCTATCTATATAAACATATAGTCATACATATAAACTTAATATATATACCATTTATAATATTATTATTATAAGAGACTTAGAGAAAGCATATATAACTAATTATGTTATATCATACTAATAACATTATATTTACCAATATGCCAACATAATTTAAATAACTATCAAAGATCATACATGAGATCTACAAGGTCAAAATGCGACACCGACATGGAACAAAACCTAAGACAATATCATGCTCAACCGGGAAAACATATATCGGATTCGTTCTACCAGGACGAATTCAATTTTGGTAATTCAAGTATGGTCCCATCCGTGATTTTAGGATGGTTGGGATAGGTTAGGGAATTGGCCTAGGTGCTAACTCCCCTTCTCCGCCATTGAGACATAATGACGGCATGCTCATCCTGTCAAGCCAGGGAAGTCGATGCCCGGTACCTGCAACCTGCATAAAAACCATTGCATGTACATGTGCATATATAACATACTATCAGACAATGGTAGGGATGGCTAGGATGTGTGGACCCGACTAAATGCGGGTAACTACGCTTCCTCCTCTACCATACATGCATGTCAACAGAAAAGAAAACATATATGATAACAAACATGATACCATACACATGCGGGTATGGGGTAAGTACCAAATATAACCATCATCTAATTACTTCAATTTATACATGCATTTGAAACATCATATAAAATCCATCATTACTAGATTTAACCATCACGTAAAGTTTTGTTTCAGGTTCCACATGACAATTAACATCCAAACTGTAACTGTTTAATCACACACCAAAATATAAATATAACATGTAATATATGTCTGATCTAATCAACCAAAATAAAACGGTGTCAAACTAAACATAGTATCAGCAAAAGTAAAATGCGAGGGGTACTACATGTTTGTAGTTAGGTATTTGGGCTTTCCTAAGTGTTCTAGAAGATTATATATAGGTATGTTGTTAATTTGTCAAGTTGGGGTTGTGGTTTAGTTGTGATACTTTTTAGTTGTTAAATAAGCTTAAAATATGTATATCATCAATCTATGCTGAATAAGGGATTTGTTTTGAAGACTTGAAATGTTTATTTGTCTTATTGTGGATGTGTAATCTTGGTGTGTTACCAGAGGCTAGGGTTCGCCTTGATGTTTTAATTTTGTCTTGCTATTGGAATGCTAATGTTTTCATAATCTTATATAATTGGTGTATCACGTCTTATTGTAACATGTTTTGAGACCTAATTGTGTAATTGAGTCCACATGTGGGTTGTCTCTATTCTTGGATATTTTATGGTTGTATTCTATTGATTTGATGTTGAGTGTATAATGTTATTTGATCAGTTGGATCCAAAAGAGGACATATACATGAATTATGTTGTATTTGAAAAATCAAGATCTTTTTCCTCATAAGATGTTGTCATTTTCATGTGAGTTCCACCTCGGGGTTAGGGTCTAGAGAGACTACCAAGGTAACTCAAAAGTGGGAGCTATGTGATGATACTCTTTGGCATTTGTCTTATGATTCCCTTAGTCAGCCTTGTTGTTTACCTTTTGTGTAGTGTGGTATCTTATTGTATCTTGTGTGTGTCCTTTATGTCTTTCCTTTTGAATCCCTTGGGTATCTATTATGTCATAATTGGTTTTCTTGTAAATTTTTGTTATGTGCTATAGCCTTGTTGTGTTTACTTGTTTGGTGTGGGGCCTTGTGTCTATCTCCTAGCTTGGAGAGAGTGGGACTCAAGGTTCCACATGGTTGGGTGGTAAATTTTTCTCCCATCGAGTTTTCAAAATTATTTGTGAGCTTCTTCGATAGTTATGCTTCATCTCTGTAGTCCTTGGTTTCTTGCAGCCTAGTGATTATTACTATACATTGTATCATAATATGTATCTTCATGTTGATGTAATAATGTAAATAGAATCCCCTTAAAGAGGTGACTTTGGATGGTTTTTTTTTTTTATGAAGAATTAAACATGCCTTATTAATTTTTTTTATTTTTTTTGGCAAAATTTTATATTTATATTAATAATAACTAGTTCAAAGGGCTCCCGGAGAAAGAACTAGTAAAGAAAACTATGTTCATTACCCATATATTTACAAAGTGAGGTTCAGATTCTCAAAAATATTCCTAGACTACCCAAAGCCCCAAGGTCAAAAAATGACCTGGTTATAAGTACAAAAAAGATCCCCCATACAAAATGGTAGAATGAATCTGCATTACAATATGTTCCAAATAATAATAATTTGTAAGTCTACCCAAAAAACCCCAGCCAATATGAAGGCTGAATTACAACTCTGATCCCCCTAAGAAATCCCTTTACAATGAAGCATAGAGTAAGTGCCAAAATACATTTGTAAAAAAGTGGACCCTTGTAAAAGAAGATTTGACTACTGTCATCGCATGTTTTTTGTAATCCCATTAGAGAAGCCGCTTCAGTGAGCATTGAAGGCCCCTCCAAAAATAAAAATGAGGCAGAGTAGAAAATGCTAGTGGAGGGAAAGGAAATGCGAGATCAACTGTCATCCCAAGGTCCATATAAGCCAGCTGAAAGTTGCATGAAGAAAAACCTACATAAAAGATTTTGGCAGAGAAAAAAAGAATTTATACAGCAAAGCATCTTATAAACATCATAGAGCATAACTCTTGGAACCAAAATGTGAGGGTGGAGACAAGAACAGAGAGCTCCAAAGATGGTCCACTTGAGAGACAAGTGGATCCCCTGAAACCAAAGATGCACAAGGTGACACCAAGGCACAATTAGATGGAGGGGAATCTGGGACATGAGAAGGGGAGGAACACACTCCAATTGACAATGGAACTGAAGAAATAATAGGGACTGGTAATGAACCTGAATTACTGCCAAGTGAAATATCACCCATCATAGGAGAAGCCAAACCCAAATTTGAGGCACGAGCATGTGACAATAAAGAAAGAAAAGCATAGGTTTTTGCAAACGCCTTTCCTCTATGACCCACATCAAAAGGGGTACTGTTAAGAAGGTGATCAAGAGGCATAATATTAGAAGAGGTGGTGCAATCTTTAATAGCAGCAAGCAACATAGTATACTTGTCTGAATTAAAAAGAAGGTGACATGGGAATACACCTTTGATATGAGCATCTTCTAACCAGAAGTTATACTTCTAAAATGCTAGAAGAAAACCATTTTCTTGAAGGAAACGTGGAAGAATAGACCAATTCACAATGAATACCAACAAATTCTGAGATTGAGATAAATCCAAGATTTTAGAGAAAAAGAATGAAACAACTTGAGAAGGAAAAATAATCCTTTTAAAATGCGGAGATAAAACTGAATCCCCAATCATTCTTCGAATACCCGGAGCACATTTCAAACAGTGAATAATAAACATGGAAGCAAGGTCTTCATAAGTGATATTACCTTTGAATGACACTTCCAGAATAGAACTTGAGAGATGGACATGAAGATTCAATGGTCTAAATTCATCAGCATATCTATGCAATGCCATGAGAACAAAACAAAAGGAAACGATGCTATGCTACAAGAAAAGAATTAGAATGATAGAGATGGAGCCAAGACTGATTATAACCTCACAAAACCATCATGAAATGCACTTCCCTATACAAAGACATGAATGAACCAAGTACTAGCTATTAGGTTTCGTACATAAGAAATCAATAAACAACAGGATCCATACAAATGATGTAAAGTCTAACTCATGCAAGCCACATCATGAAAGTGTCACCTGATCTAGTAATAAATAGAGAAAAAAAGGTGAGAGGAAATATTACACATGCGAAAGGTATTAAATCACAGACAAAGATTTAACTATACATAATATCAAAGATAGGATGAGACATCAAAGGATAGTCTTGGATTGATATGGTATGCATAAGTGAATAAATGCAGATCTCACATAATCATAAACCAAAAATCACATTTGACATAGAGGATCTGAACATTAAAATAGGAAAATGAACCAAAATTAAGGGGAATCAATATGAATTAAATAAAAAATGTAAGGGTGGGAGGTCGAGGTTACAAGGGGAGAAGGGTAGAGGATTTTAGAATCATCAGCACCTAAATTAGCTAACAAATCTGGTAAACAATTTTCCTCTCTATATGTGTGAGTTAAAAAACAATCTGGGAAAGAGTCTAGAAGGGACCAAATCTAGGACAAAACATAGTGGATGTGCCTTGAAAAAGAAGCTCTTTGAAAAGATGCATTAACAATAAATGAAGAATCACCTTCAACATGAAAGAATCTGATGTTTAGCTTCTTAGCAGCAAAGAGACCATATAACAGTGAAATAGCTTCTACCAAATTATTAGTACCTAAAGAGATAGGTCGAGCCTCAAGATAAATAACTGAACCAAGGTAATCATGAAGAACAAAACCGATTCTTGACTTACCCGGATTACCTTTAGAGGAGCCATCAAAGTTCAATTTAATAAAGCCATTTTGAGGGGCATTTAATTGAAGATCTAAGATTAATTCTATCTTTAGGGCATAGGGGAAAAGGAAGGGAGGGAAACACTAAACCCTACCATTCCTTAACAATAAAATTATCCCAAGTGGAAAATCACCGATCACCTTTGAACTTACGAGTATAAGCATTAGTAACCTCAACAATAGAATGATGAAGTCTATTGAGAACAAGATCAATGGTGGATGGGGTGTTTCAAAAAATCCTTTTACTTCTCTCCCACCAGATGGCCCAAACTACCAAAGAAGGAGAGAAAATCCAAATAGAGGAAAACATAGATTTAGGGAACAAATATTGTTGGAAATATAATTGGGAAATGTGATACTAAGAGGGGGGGTGAATCAGATATCACCTACTAATTCATTCTCATATAAATAAAACTTTTTCATAGCATCAACAATACTTGATCATAATAAAATAAATAACATACTAAGCAACATGCATGAAAGCATTCATAACACAATTATTTTGGTTACCCAGAAACCCTTGAAATGTAAAACTGTGGTGGGGATGACACCCACAAATCTTCACTACTGCAGTAATAAATTTTCCTATTAGGGCTTACAAAATTTGATCAAAACTTGATTTACCCTGTGAGGGGTCTACCCTGTTAAGAGATAAAAGACTTATACAATCTACCTTGATAAAGGATTTGAAACTTACAAAAAAGTAAGCACTCGGTTAAGAGATTACAAAAAGTCGGTTAGCACTACTCAGTTAAGAGATTTACCCTGATACACTGGTTAAAATGTCTCAGTACCTGATCTTTTGGTTTGCACTGTATGCAGATTATAGATCTTCTCTTTACTATATTGTGTTGATCTCATCTATTAGATTTATCTCTTTTCTGTCCTTTCACTGCTTAGCTTGGTCACTGAACTCTGTCTGAATACTTCTCTTCATTGAATAATACCTATTTGCTAATTCCCTTCACATTCTCTATCCCTCGCTACTACATTTTAGGGTTTAGATCTTGGCCTTATATAATCAACAAAACATCTTCCTGATTCAAGATCTACAATTCATATTAATTCATTTTATCGCTTAATCCTTACTAATTTATGATTGGCTCTAGGTATTGCATAGGGATCAATGATTGCTAAGTAGATGCGTAATTACCTCCATAATTATCTCAACAAACAAAATAAAAAACATGAATGTCATCCAAAATGGTTTACCTCAATCACCATGCCAAAACAAACTCTTATGTCATTCCTGGCTAACTTGGCAAATGCAGTTCCTGATACTTGACATTCACTGTACTCAGCATATGTTGATATCTCTGATACTCAGCGATCATTTCATATATGACTCGGTAAAACTAGAATTGGTATACTACAAAAATACATAGTGACCATAAGTTTACTTGGTAGTACTACTGCTCGGTAAGTAAACATTACATAGCTCGGCCTTTACATAATGACTCGGTCGCAGTGATGACCGACCATCATTGCCTAGATAAATGACTAAGTGTGGGTCACTAATAGTCAACAAAACTATAGAGATATACAATCTCCCCATTTGACATTAGTGGCAAAAACACTTTGTCATGACATTACATCTTTATTTACAAAAATATACATAGTATAAGAAAAATACTCCCCCTAAGATATATATACATTCAAAATTTGGTTACCTCCCTTTGTCATGTCATGTCATTTTACTTCCCCCTTGATTTTGACATGATGAATGTCTTCTGGAGTGGGGATATCAAAGTGCTTCTCTAGAAATGGTTTGTGCAGCATCATAACCATGTGTAGTGTAGTTTCCCATCCTCCAGCACCAATAGTTAAAACTTCAAACTACACTTCTAGCTCAGCAGCTAGATTGATTACCTAGCTCTCGGCAGTGGACAGATTTGGATCCTACTGGGTTAAGTCCTTAGCCTTGACCAAATTTCTCTGTATTGCCTCTAGGTGAGGTGTTAAAATTGTTTTCATAGAAAGTAGGCGAGATCTAATCTTTCCATCATTAGCCATTAGTTTGGCTATCTTTCCTTGTGTATGCATGATCTTGGCATAATGGTTGGAACTTTTTTCTGCATCAACACTTAAGGACTGACTGGTGGATTTGAGTTCTTGTTGCAGTTGATCGATCAATTGTTGGTTCTCCTCAATGAACTGTTCTACATTGCAAAGTTTTGTGAGTAGAGAGTTTGCATTTACAATTAATTCTTCACTCTCTGCTACCAAAGTGGAAAGTGTGACCTATTTCATTGCGATCTCAACAGATACTTTCTCCAGCATCTTGGTCTTGAAATTTCTTTCCGACCACTCAAACAATTTATCACTTGTGCTACTCGCTTCATTATTTACCTTCTAAAAAATATGTACAAGTTGTTCCAATATGGGAGTGGAACTGTTTACATTTGACAACTCATAAACATCATTAAATATATCTTTAATTTCATACAAAACCTATTTCTGTTGATGTTCTCTTCTCAATTCTTCTTGTCTACTTTTTCTTGTCAATAAATCTTTCAATATCTGCATCTTCTCATAGGATAAGTTATCAATATCCTATTTAGGAATAACAATAACTTCATCAATGGTTACCTCTGGTGAAAAGACTTCTATTTTCTACTTGAGTGCCTTCTTCGTTGTGCTCCCACTCAACATCTATACAAGAGCTTGTATTGCTTCTTGTTTTGTAGGCTCCTGTACCTCAGTAGATTTGTATTTTCCTTCTTTTCCTTTTGTTCCCTTATCCTCCACATGAGGACTAGTAGCTTTTTATTCTGACTTCTCTTCTTTTTCTTGGTGTATCTCCTCGAGAGATGTGGGTTGAATTACTGGTGCCAACTTATCTGGTTCCTTGGTAGTACTTGTACCAGCTAACATCTCAACTGTAACAACTATAGATATGGTGGGGGTGGTGTTACCAGTTGATGTCCCATCAATTGTCGGATAAGATTTGACTTGCAAAAGTATTGTGTTACTGCCTGGCAAAGATGTGTCTTTTTCTTTCTCGGCTTGTATGTCTTCCTCGGTTAATACCGGATTCTTAACTAGGGTATCCTTTGTGATATCAACAATGTGTACTTTAGGTTCCTTCTAAATTTCCTCTACCTTGGGAGCTTCTGTCTCTGAAGCAGGTGATTCCATTACATTTAGTTCTATTTTAAGCTCGACATCCTTAGATGTACTAGCCCCATTGTCTCCATCTTTGTCAATCAACAATCCAAACACTATCTTCCAAATCTTCACACTTTCCTGGACAACATTCTCAACCTTGTGTTGAAGGATTAGATAAGCTTTGAGCTTAGGATAAAATTTTGCTTGGTGTTTCTCCACAATTTTTCTAATATTGGTAGGGGTGAGACTTGATTCCAGTTGTGCTAAGGTACTCTCCCTTATTTGTTTTTCAGTATTAAGAGCATATTCCCATTTTTGTGCAACCATGTTGCTTAGCTCCTTGGGGATTCGATCCTCCAACTGAATAGGTAACATCTTGAAAGTGCAAAGCATTTCAAGAATAGCATCTTCAACTTTTTCTTTCTCTCCTATACTTAGAATTTCAAACTTTAATTCTTTCAAGTCATCCACTCCTATATAGTTTATGATATTGTGGCATATTTCATCAACAATAGTTTTAATATCTTGCAGTGAAATCTTCTTCTTCACCTCTTCATCACTTTCAGTTTCTTCATCATCTTCTTGTTCCAACATAATTTTTCTTCTAGGCCTTTTGTTTACCTTACTCAGCACTACCTTAGGTTGTCTAGGTTTTCACTTATTGGATGCAGGGGATATATTAGGAGTTTTAGTAGCTGCTCCCCTTGTTCTAGGCCTCAACACAGGAGTCAAAGATACTTTAGGTTTCAGTATTCATTTCTTGGTTGGGGCCTCGACAATTACTGGTTTCTTTCATTTCTTCTTTTGTTCTTGAGTTTCTTCTTCTTCTTCTTCACTATCACTAGATTCACTTGGTTCATCTTCTCCCAAACCTTGGGTTAATTCTAGTGGAGCATCCTTTTCCAATTCTTTCACATATTTCTCCACATTCTTTATTATCTTCTTTATTTTCCTCTCTAAGGTTGCAGCTGTTAAACCCATAGAGATTTTTGATTTGGCTTCTTCATATCTTCCAAAGTAGGGTGCCTTACTATCAATTTCTTTAGCTAAGAGGGATATTATAGGAACATTAGCTTCATCTATACTGACTTCATAGGGTAGTGGCATGAGCCATGAAACCCTAGGAAGAATTGCTTGTGCATAAGTGAAGTCTGTGTCAACTAGAAAGCATATATCATTACTATACTTTTCAACTAATGACACAGGGATTCTACTCCTCTTTCTCATTTTCTTATTAAATTCAACAAAATAGTTGTCCATCACTCCATTAAAACTATCTCCTATCTGACCTATGAACTCACTGATTTTCATAGTAATGGGTTTCTTCTTGTTCCATATCACACCTCCATGAGTAGGAAAAATCTTCTTTACATAAAATAATAGATAGATTAGCAAAGAGCCAAACTTGCACATTGAATTCTTTGCAGTCCAGATTGAGTTGAGGTTCTCAACAAGTTGAGTCAGCTGGAGCTCGGCAAGATCATACGTGTGTCCTTTCTTAATAATTTTCCATGCCTGGTCCACTGCCATACAGGGGACACTGTCCAACCGACTGGATTGGTAGAACTTGTGTGAGATAACCCTAACAACAAAGTCAATTTTCAGATCAGTAATGGTAGAGATTGTCATTCCATGTTTGTTCCATACCACTTGTGTGTTTTGCTGAATTTCTTCTTTGCGAGAACACTTCATTGTCCTTTTTCCTTGAATCATAGGGTATCTAGTGACTCGATGGATCATTTCCTTTGTTATCTTCATGAGTCCATCTTCCAGCCATAGTTGCATGTCATGTACTTGACTCAACACTATTTTTACCCATTCAACTTTAAAATTCTATGGGAAATCTAAGGCATGCACTAACCCTTGTTTGGAAACTGATTTATACTCCGGCTTCAACACTCCATTAACATATAACTTGTCATACGCCTCCTTGATCTCATAATCTCCAATTTCCCCAATTTTGCACACATAACATGACCTAATGTCATTCATCATCAACATATTTTCCAGAATAGAAGATAGGGTGCCAGACAAATCTCCTTTAATCGCGGATTCTGAAATTGTCTTAAAAGTCTTTGGCTTGCAAACTTCATTTCTTACTAGTTGTGCATTGAAAACTTCCATCCCTTGTTTCTTCACTTTAGCAGACGATGATGCCATTTTAATTTTTAAAATTTTGAAAAGAAATGTTTGCTCGGTAATGTACCTTTTTTCTCGTAAGCATCATGTAGATGATTTTTGTCGATGGTACACTGTAGAGATTCGGAATCATCTTTGACAAACTGGTTGCTCGAAGTCTGAATTGCTCAAACAAATATCAATTCACTAGGTGAAATGAAATGAGTGAAAACTTTCCACTTTATAGATTCCAAAAGTAAAATTAGGGCCTCATAAATGCTCTGTACAAAATTTGTAAGTGGAATACAGCTGTCTTGACAAACTCATGCTAACCTCAGCTAACACAAGCTCGGTCAATATAATCATTATGACACAGCTCGGTGTCTATAGCATCTCAGCCATAATAGGTGCTCGATATACACTGATAAATCGTTCAGATTATTGTCACTCGGCATAAAAAATGAAATTTTCTATTTCGCTCAAATATGTCCTAATGCATCTTTATCTATGTAGATTGGACTTCTACTCAATATTTATGTTAGGAACTGATGTAAAATAAAGCTTTGTAAAATTCAATTCCAAACATACCTTCTATGCTTAGTTGGAAGAAGTGTGATCACTTGATCCATTAGATTGGGTGACCTCAGATGTGCTAGCTTCACTAGTGCTTCTTTCTTCTTTCTTCTTCCATGCCATATCCATCTGATTTTTCAAATTTTCACGAATATCTTCATTCTGATTCTGATAATTTCCTGACATAGGTGATCTACAATCTTTCTTAAGATGACCTATCTTATTACATTTGTAACATACCATGCTTCCATTCATCTAGGTTTTGGATCTTCCTTTGAAATGAGTCTTCATACAATTTGCTCCAATGTGTTCATATTTTCCACAGTAATGAAAACTGTACCATGTGTTATAATCCCAATTATATGATTTTTTCTTCACAGGAGACTTAGTCTGATCATTTGATGACCATCTTGGTTTAGATCTGCATTCAAATGCTCTATGCCCATACTTTTGACAGTTGAAATAATTGCCTTGAAACTTAGGTGAGGTAGGTGGGTTACTAACCTTAGACCTACATTCATGTGCCTGATGTCCATGTTTCTTACAGTTAAAGTAATGTCCATTGAACTTAGGTTTAGGATCAAAATTACCATGTTTGCTTCTGCATATGTTGGCTGTATGTCCTGGCTTTCCATAGTGATGACATGTGGGCTTGTTGTTCTTCGGTTTAGCATTCTTCTGTTCTCCATTCTTTGATGATTCTCCTTCTTTAGTAGATGAAGCATGTTCATTTAGTCCAAGTCTAGATCTATCATCAAATCTTCTAGGTGACCTTAATAGTTCTTCAAAATATTTTGCAGCTTCATTAGGTTTGTTCATCCTTTCATTGATTTCCTTTTCAGATCTTAGTTCATTCCTCTATTGATCATTCTCAAACCTCAGTTGGTTGATTTCCATATCTTTCCTGCCCAACTCTTGATTAACCAATAGTAGTTGATTTACCATGTCTAGTTGGTTATTAGTCAACCTTTGCATGTCACTTGTCCTTTCATCTAATCTCATTGCAATTTGTCTTTTGTCTTCTTCAGCCATTGTCTTATCATCTTCAGCTTTCTTTTTATGTTCAACTACTTCACAAAGTCTGACAGATTGAATTTCCCATTCTCTCTTTAGATTCCTAATGTCATCATTTAGTATGGTATTCTTCTCTAGTAACTCTTTTATAGCTTTTTCACTTTCTGCAAAGCTCCCATTACCAAATAATCTAGTTGTATCTTCTTCCTGTTACTATGATTCATTTTTCTGAATAGCAATTTCTCTCCTTTTTCTCAAGGATTTCTTTAGTTCTCTTCTAGCAACTTCCAGTTGTTGTAATGCTAGTTGTACATCAATTTTCTAATTCTCTATGACCTTTCCCAACTTATAGACTTCCATCTCAAGATATTTTTCTTCAAGTGGTTATACTTTCTATGAGAAACCTTGCAGCTCTGATACCAATTGTTGGAAATAGAATTGGGAAATGTGATACTGAGAGGGGGGGGGGTGAATCAGTTATCACCTACTAATTCATTCTCATATAAATAAAAATTTTGCATAGCATCAACAATACTTGATCATAATCAAATAACTAACATACTAAGAAACATCCATGAAAGAATTCATAACACAATGATTTTGGTTACCTAGAAACCCTTGAAAGGTAAAACTAGGGTGGGGATGACACCCAAAAATATTCACTACTACAGTAATAAATCTTCTTGTTAGGGCTTACAAAATTTGATCAAAACTTGATCTACCCTATGAGGGGTCTGCCCTGTTAAGAGCTAAAAGACTTATATAGTCTACCTTGCTAAAGGATTTGAAACTTACAACAAAGTAAGCACTCGGTTAAGAGATTACACAAAGTTTGTTAGGACTACTCGGTTAAGAGATTTACCTTGATATACTGGATAAAATGTCTCAGTACCTGATCTTTTAGTTTGCACTGTATGCAGATTATAGATCTTCTCTTTACTATATTGTGTTGATCTCATCTATCAGATTTATCTCTTTTCTATCCTTTCACTGTTTAGCTCAGTCACTAAACTCTGTCTGAATACTTCTTTTCACTGAATAATACCTATCTGTTTATTCCCTTCACATTCGCTATCCCTCGCTACTACATTTTAGGGTTTAGATCTTGGCCTTATATAATCAACAAAACATCTTTCTAATTCAAGATCTACAGTTCAGATTAATTCATTTTCCCACTTAAGCCTTACTAATTTATGATTGCATCTAGGTATTGTATAGGGATCAATGATTGCTAAGTAGATGCATAATTACCTCCGTAATTATCTCAACAAACAAAATACAAAACATGAATGTCATCCAAAATGGTTTACCTTGATCACTATGCCAAAATAAACTCTTATGTCATTCCTGGCTAACTCAGAAAATGTAGTTCTTTATACTTGGCATTCACTATACTTGGCATATGTTGATATCTCTAACGGTCGGTGATCATTGCATATATGACTTGATAAAACTAGACTCGGTATACTACAAAAATACTTAGTGACCATAAGTTTACTTGGTAGTACTACTGCTTGCTAAGTAAACATTACATAGCTCAGCCTTTACATAATGACTCAGTCGTAGTGATGACTGACCATCAGTGCCTAGATAAATGACTAAGTGTGGGTACCTAATAGTCAACAAAACTATAGAGATCTACAAATATGGCCAGGATCGGAAAAGATCCCAAATTGACAGGGGGAGAGGCATATGAAAGTCCAATTTTTTAAAAACAAATAGCCAACATTCTTGGGAAAAAGGGTAGTTAAGAAAGAGGTGATTAGAGGATTCTTGATCCTAATTACACAAAACACAAGGAAAAGCATTTTTAATATTGAGTCTAGCTAATCTCTCACTTGTCAGGACACTTTTCTTCAGAACAAGCTAGGAAAAACAACCTACCTTAGGTAGAACTGATTTATGCCAACAAAAAATAAAAGCTGTCTTCCTTGAGCTATTATTTTGTCTATTCTGAATTCTCTCATAACCCAATTTGATTGTGTAATTACCATCTGGGGATGGAGCCCAAAAAAGGCCATCAAGAGACCTAGAGATGAAAATAGTTTGGGAAGAGAGAAATTGATTTACGATAATAGCCTCCTGGGGAGATATAGGCAGGAGGGAAAAGTCAATCCATATGACTAAACCCATATGAATTGAAACTGCAGATAGATAACTAGAAAAATTGAAACCCCACATTGAAGAAGCCACTTCCCAGATGTTTAAGAAAGGTTGGAGAGTGCATAAAGGTGGAAAAACATTCCATGAGTCAAGCCAAAAATTAACTAAGTCACCACTATGAACTTCCCATGAAATAGAGGATGTAATAACATGTCTAGCTTTCATAATAAAGTTCCAAATGGCCGAGCCTTTCGGGGGGTCAAGAACAGAAATAATTCTAGAAGGATCTAAATTATCAAGATATTTCTCCTGCATTAAACAAAACCATTTAATATTAGGTTGGGAAACTAGTTTCCAAACCAATTTTCCACCGAAAGCTAGATTATGAGATGTTAAGTTATGAAGGCCCACTCCACTAATTTATAAAGAAGAGGCCATATTTGAGAGTAAAACAAGTGGGATTTTCCTTTCACTTGTCATATTGGCATTCCAAAGGAAATCCCTGATTAGTTTATCAATCTGATTAATCACTGACTTTGGGGCTTGAAGAACTAAAAAATAATAATTGGGAATTGTTGATAAAATAGTTTTAATTAACAGAATTCTCCCAGATAAAGAAAGCCACCTTGATTTCTAAGCCAACACCCTAGACTTGATATGAACAATAACCAACTGCTAGTAAAGTGATTTATTTGAGCCTGAAAAGAAAGGGACTCCTAAATAAGTAGAGGGCAGTTCATCCACAGGGAAACCAAGAATGTCAACAATCCTTTCAGCTAATAAAGGCTGTATATTAAAAAGATAAACCTTAGATTTTTGGATATTAACATTTTGACCAGATGCTAAACAATATAGATCTAAGACTTTCTTAACCTATCTAGCCTCTAAAATGGAAGCCTTACCAAAGAGAAGTGTGTCATCATCAAATAAAGAATGTGTAACTGAAATAGATGTATTCAGGATAAGGATACCAAGCCATAGACCTGCAACATGGGATGCATTAATGGCTCGACTAAGAGCCTCATTCATGATGGTGAAAAGAAAAGGGGACAAGGGGTCTCCTTGCCTAACACCCTAAGAAGATGAAAAGAAACCAACATGTGCCCCATTAATTAATAAAGATAAATGAGCACCAACAATATAGGCCTTAATCCATTTACACCATTTTTTTGAGAAACCAAACCATAGCAAATTTTTTAACAAAATAGACCAATTTACCCTATTGTATGCCTTCATCATATCCAACTTAATGATGAAAGAAGAAATGGAATGCAAATTGATTGAATGAAGGATTTCATGAGCCAAAATAGCCCCATCTGTGGTGTCCCTGCCAGGGAAAAAACCCCCCTATTCACAAGAAATGATTCTTGGAATAATATGATGAAGGTGCAAATAAATGGCTTTAGTAACAATTTTATAAATTGTATTACAAAGAGAAATAGGACGGAAATCAAAAAAAGTTTGAGGGTCACTTATTTTAGGAATAAGAACAAGGTTTGTACTGTTAAAACATTTCAACATAGCTGAATTTTTCCTAGATTCCTCTAGAACAACTAATAAGTCAAAACAAATGACATCCCAAGTCTTCTAAAAGAAGAGGCCTGTAAACCCATTAGGTCTAGGAGCCTTGTCAGGAGATAAAGAAAAAACTACATTTCTAACTTCTAGTAAAGTAAAAGGAGCCATTAAAATTATATTATCCTGGGGTCTAATAGAAGGAGGAATATGTTGAAGAATATCATCAAACCCATTGCCATTAGGTGGAACAGACAAAGCGGGAGATAAAAAATTGGAAAAAAATCTAACTCCTTGTTGCTTGATATCCTCAACATCAAAGAATATATTTCCATGCTCATCTTTTATAGAAAAAATTGATTTGACTGCTTTCTTATGCTTGGCTGAAGCATGAAAAAACTTGGTATTTTGATCACCTGATTGTAGCCATAACTCGCGAGACTTTTGTCTCCAATATTCTTCCTCTCTAGCACATAATTCAGATGACTCAGATTGAAGAGCTTTTTGTGATTTGAAAGATTGAGACTCTAATCCATTAGCTATAATGTGTTGGTTACTTTCAGATAACTCCTCTACTTTTAGTTTTTGTTCAAAGATGTTTTTAAAAACATTGATATTCCAAGCCTTAATTAGATTTTTGACTAATTTCATTTTTAAAAAAATTTGGAACATCTTGGTTCCATTCTCTTGAGGTGCAGATTGCCACCACTATTTCAAAAGAGAATGGAAAAGAGGGTGTCTGAACCAAAATGATTCAAATTTAAAAGAAGATTTACGAAGGCTCGATAAGGGTGAATTAGATGATTCAATCTAGAGTTGAATAGGGAAATAATCTGAATCCAAAAAAGATAGAATTTCCATAGATAAGGAAAAATTTTCCAATTTCCAAAGATGGGAACCAAGAAATCTATCCAACCTGACTGCTATTTGAAAAAAACCCGACCTAGGATTTGATCATGTATGATCTTGAAGGTATGATATCAAAAAGGTCATTATCCAGAATAAAATGATTAAAATCAAAGACCACTGGATTGGGAGGATTAATTCCCCCTTTCTTATCATTTGGACCCAAAGTAGCATTAAAATCCCCAGCAAAAAGAAATTTGGAAGATGTGAATTGTTGAATAACATCAGTTAGAGATTGCCATAGAAGCAATTTAGCAGGGATAGACATGGGACCATAAAGGTTGATTATAAGAAAGGATAAGGAAAAGTGCTTGACACTCAATAACTACCAATTAGTGCCTGATTGAAGAGGAAATAGTGAAACATTCTTAGAATTCCATAAGACTGCCAATCCACCTGAGGAACCATTTGTTGGGACAGAGGAACTTTCCCATAAGCCCCACCTACCTACTAAAGAATTAAAATTATGAATAGACAACTTAGTTTCTTGAAGTAAAACAATGTCACTTTGAGAAGAATCAAGCCTTTTCTTGATTCTATTTCTCTTGTCAGAGGCATTAATGCCTTTGTCGACATTCCATGAGAGGATTCTCATTGTGGACAAGGAGAACACTTAGTTCTCCTTGTCGAACATCTCTTTGAAGTAGAGAAACTTTTATCCAAAGTGGACTGAACACCAACCTCTATTTCTTCCAAATCCTTAGTTTCTTTGGACTTCCTGCCTCTAGTTTTAGGCATAGGAACATTAATTTTGGGAGGTAAGGGAATCTGAATGATAGATTCTTTATCCACTTGTTTGATCGAGGAATCCTTTCGAACATCATAAAGGGAAGATACAGAAAGAGAGGTGCAAGAGCACCACACACAATTAGTCCAGGGATAAAGACTAAGAAGACCTACAAGGTATTCAAGGAGGATCAGAAGAGTCAACAAGACAATCAGAGGCTAAGGAAAATTAATTGGGAAATACTAAAGCTGATAATGGCTTTTGATTCTATGTAATAGGAACTAACTCTAGAAGTTATTACAAGTCCTAAATGGACCAAATCTTGGTTGTATAAGGACCAAAAGTATCCAAGAATAAGTAACTAGTCTAAAGAGTCTAGATTAGGCTATTGAGTGAGTTCAAGTCTTTAGAAAGGATTTAATGTTCCAATAAAGTCCTTTTGTTATTTAAATATTCAAATATTTAAACAATAAATGGCTAGTTGAGGAAATTGAGGGAAACTTTTAGTTATCATTGTTTAAGTCTTAACCTTTGAACTCAATGATGAAAGTTGGTTGGAATGGTTATTTTGGGAAGTTATATATTCATAGGGAGTCTCTATTACAGGACAGTGAGATGAGAATCTGTGTATAGACTGGTGAATATACAACAATAAAAACTCTCTGTTTCAACAAGTTTATTCATTCCCGAGAATCTCAATTTGATTTGTTTTGGTATGTCAATGAATTAATAAGGTTATTCATTCAGTATCACTATTTTGGATGTGTTTATCATTGCATTGAACTTGTTGTCACGCCAGTTTGTAGAACATTAAGTTTCCTTTGTTTAAATTTGTGACTGCAGTAGGGATTTAGGGAAATGGAAGTCATTCCATGAAAATAGAAGGACTAATCTTAATGGGATGACCTAGGCTAACTTGTATTATAATGTATTGATGTTGCATATGAAGAATAGAGAAGGGCAAAGCGAGATCTCAGTTCAAAGTAGGAGAAAGACCAGTGAAAATGGGTGCCAAGCATAGTAGTGAGCATTCTACCCAAGCAAGGGGTAACTTTGATGATTGGTGTTGCCTTAGGGTGTTGAATTAAAGGTGAATCCATCACCAATTTATTACAGGGGCATGTGGAGATAGTAGATTGAGAAAGCCCTAAAAATGAGGGTTGGAGAGCACCAAATTAGGGGTTTTGATGTTGCAGAGTGTTGGGGACTAATTGCTTTTGGATTTGGTTTATTTATGACATAAGAAGCCATTGTCCAGGATTTGGGGTTTGTAGGAGATCATCGGAGGGTACTTCCTTTGTTAATTTGAGCACTTTTATGCATTGAAAATAGGGCATCAGTCATGTTTAGCAGTATTTTTCCAAAGTAGTCATATAAAATCTTTTGATATATTGTTGAACCTTGTAAAGGGTATCTAGAAATATCATTGTCTTATCTAGCATCTTGAGAAAAGGTCAAGTTATTATCAATCTAAGTCTGCAGCAGGGCTAATACATAGGGTATTGGGCTTTTGGGTTCATTTTGAGAAAGCTTTGTGAAGTGGGAGTATGGAATTGAAATAGAGTCCTAAAAGTCTCTAAATCTAAGGTAGTTGTGAGTCTATGAAACCAAAATCATCATTTAGAAGTATTGTGACAGATCTAGAAAATTCAAGTCTTTGAAGCATTTAAGGTTGTTGATAGGCACAAGTGTCTAAACCTTTGAAATTTCAAACTCTTTTTGTGTATTTAAGACCATCACCCTTCCCTCTACATCAAGTGGTATCAGAGCAAGCGAAAGGTCTTGTGGAAGTGTATTTGGTCTTGTGAAGTTGGTCCTTGAATCCTTTAGTAAGCCCTTGCAGTTGAACTATCCTAGAAGGAGTAGCCCTATAGTAGATCTTTGTACCAGGCTGATCAAGTAACCATGGCTGATGGAGAAGATGGAGATTTTCCAGTCAGGATGACCAACATGGAGTTGGCAAGGATTGTGAAGGAATAGTTGGCTAATAACAAGAAGCTTAAAGCAACCCTAGATCAAACAGACAAAGAGACCCATGAGAAGGATATATTGATGAAAACTATGATGGAGAGGATAGAAACAATGGCAAATAGGGATAAGAGCATGAGGCAGCATGAAGAAGTAGTAGTGGAGGAAGAAGAGAGAGAAGAAAGACCCTAAGCAGAGGAACCGATAGACCATGAAGATGCAAGGATGGCTAAATTGGTGAAGGCCACAAAGAGTGGAGATGTAAGGGTAAGGATAGACTTACCTATGTATGGAGGGAAGATGGATGATGAAGAACTGATAGATTGGTTTAGTGAATTGAAAATTGCATTGAGTGTGAAGGGATAGAAGAGAAGGACAAAGTGAAGATAGCAAAGTCCAGGTTGAAGGGACATGCTTTGTTGTGGTGGGATTGTATCCAGGCAGATAGATGGAAGAATGGGAGACCCAAGATCACATCTTGGTATACTATGATGGGCAAGATGAATGCCAAATTTTTTCCAAGAGATTATAGAGAGTAGTTGTACAATAAGATGAGAGATTTCAGGCAAAAGGAGATAGATGTATAGAAGTACACAAAGGAATTCCACAAGATTGATATTAGAGTGTATCATCAGGAAGAGATGGAAGAAAAGATTGCAAGGTATATGGGGGGGCTGAGGTTCAATATCCAAGATGGACTTAGTCTTTCTACCCCAAGGTCAGTTGATGAATGCTACCAATTTGCCTTAAGGGCTAAAGAGAAGATAAGAAGTAGACAAGAGAAGCAATGTAACTCAAGAGGAGGATCTTCTACGAGGGGAAGGGGTGCAAGAACAAACTCTGATTTTTAGAGTAGCAATGACAAGGATAAGGACAAAACATTTTTAGAATCAAGAGGGGGTTATAGAGGTGGAAGAAGTGGAGGAAGAGGAAGTGGAGTATTCACAGGAAGATGCTTCAATTGTAATGAAGTGGGCCATCAATCCTTTAGGTGTCCTAAATGGTAGGAAGACAAAGGGAGAGATAGAAGAGTGAACTTAGTTGTTGAAGAACCAAGAAAGGACAAGTAGAAAGAACTCATTGAAATTCATCCAGAAGAAGGAGAGTACTTGTTGATGGGAAGAAGCAATCAAGCACCAAAAGATCCAGGTATATTCATATCAAATTGTCTCATTCAAGGTAAGGTATGCAAGTTTATAGTTGATTCAGGGGCAAGTCATAATGTGTTATCTTATGAGGTTGTTAAGAAATTGAATTTGAAAACTTTTGCACATGATGCTCCTTATTATGCTATTTGGGTGATTGAGAGTCAGAATTTGTTGGTTAAGGATCAAGTGATGGTGGAGTTTTCAATTGGGAGTTATAAGGACAAGGTATTGTGTGATGTCACTAACATGACATGTTGGCATCTCATTTTAGGAAGATCTTGGCAATGTTCAAGGAGAGTTATGCATGATGGCTATGAAAATACATATGTAGTTCAACAAGGAAGAATGAAGTATAAGTTGTATCCTTTGGTGAGGAGCCATAAGGAGTCTATACTGATGTGTTTTGAAGAAGAAATGAAAGCAAGAAGGCAGATTGATAGAGGTCAAAGAATGGTACAGCAAGAAGGAAATGTTGGAGGCATCAAGTTGATGACAGAGAAAGGGGAAAACAGTCCTAAATCAAGAAGACTTGGGGATCTATACTATGTTCAAGTTGGGGCAATCAATTGTCCAATGGTTGGGAAAATGACTAAAGTTACAGATAAATAAGGACAAGAAAAACATGACCCACTCAAAGAGGCAAAAGTGTAGGCACTCAAGTAGTAGCACTGTCATGCAAGAGGATAGTCTAATCCAAAAACTTTTTTATCTAAACCTTGTTGTGTGACTGCAGGAACTCTGATGAAGGAGCGGGTCACTTTGGGGGACTATTTCATCCCTTAGCAGTAGGTAGGAGCAAAGAAGAATAGGTCACAAGGACTGGTCAACTCTTGGGGCAAGAGTTCCTTTCATGGTGGGGAGTATGGTGCACGAGCACCACACACAATCAGTCCAGGGATAAAGACTAAGAAGACCTACAAGGTATTCAAGGAGGATTAGAAGAGTCAACAAGACAATCAGAGGCTAAGAAAAATTAATTGGGAATTACTAAAGCCTATAATGGCTTTTGATTCTATGTCATAGGAACTAACTCTAGAAGTTATTACAAGTCCTAAATGGACCAAATCTTGGTTGTATAAGGCCCAAAAGTGTCCAAGAATAAGTAACTAGTCTGAAGAGTCTAGATTAAGCTATTGAGTGAGTTCAATTCTTTAGAAAGGATTTAATGTTCCAATAAAGTCCTTTTGTTATTTAAATATTCAAATATTTAAACAATAAACGACTAGTTTAGGAAATTGAGGGAAACTTTTAGTTATCATTGTTTAAGTCTTAACCTTCCAACTCAACGATGAGAGTTAGTTGGAATGGTTATTTTAGGAAGTTATATATTCTCATGGAGTATCTTTTATGGGACAATGAGAGGAGAATTTGTGTATAGACTGGTGAATATACAACAATAAAAACTCTCTGTTTCAGCAAGTTTATTCATTCCCAAGAATCTTAATTTGATTTGTTTTGGTATGTCAATGAATTAATAAGGTTATTCATTTAGTATCACTATTTTGGATGTGTTTAGCATTGCATTGAACTTGTTGTCGCTCCAGCTTGTAGAACATTAAGTTTCCTTTGTTTAAATTTGTGACTGCAGTAGGGATTTAGGGAAATGGAAGTCATTCCATGAAAATAGAAGGCCTAATCTTCATGGGATGACTTAGTCTAACTTGTATTATAATGTATTAATGTTTCATATGAAGAATAGAGCAGGGTAAAGCGAGATCTCAGTTCAAAGTAGGAGAAAGACCAATGAAAATGGGTGCCAAGTGTAGCAGCGAGCATTCTACCCAAGCAAGGGGTAACTTTGATTATTGGTGTCACCTTAGGGTGTTGAATTAAATTTGAATCCATCACCAATTTGTTGGAGGGGCCTGTGGAGATAGTAGATTGAGAAAACCCTAAAAATAAGGGTTGGAGAGCACCAAATTAGGGGTTTTGATGTTGCAGAGCATTGGGGACTAATTGCTTTTGGATTTGGTTGATTTAAGACATCACAAGCCACTATCCAGGAGTTGGGGTTTTTAGTAGATCATTCGAGGGTACTTCCTTTGTTAATTTGAGCACTTTTATGCATTGAAAATAGGGCATTAGTCATGTTTAGCAGTATTTGTCCAAAGTAGTCATATAAAAGCTTTTGATATGTTGTTGAACCCTGTAATGGGTATCTATAAATATAATTGTCTTATCTAGAATCTTGAGAAAAGGTCAAGTTATTATCAATCTAAGTCTACAACAGGGTTAATAGGCAGGGTATTGGGCTTTTGGGTTCATTTTGAGAAAGCTTTGTGAAGTGGGAGTATGGAATTGAAATAGAGTCCTAAAAGTCTCTGAATCCAAGTTAGTTGTGAGTCTATGAAACCAAAATCATCATTTAGAAGTATTGTGATAGACCTAGACAAGTCAAGTCTTTGAAGGATTTAAGGTTGTTGATAGGCACAATTGTCTAAACCTTTGAAATTTCAAACTCTTTTTGTGTATTTAAGACCATTACCCTTCCCTCTACATCAAGTGGTATCAGATCAAGGAAAAGGTCTTGTGGAAGTGTATTTGGTCTTGTGAAGTTGGTCCTTGAATCCTTTAGTGAGCCCTTGCAGTTGAACTATCCTGGAAGGAGTAGCCCTCTAGTAGATTTTTGTACTAGGTTGATCATGTAACCATGACTGATGGAAAAGATGGAGAGTTGCTAGTCAGGATGACCAACATGGAGTTGGCAAGGATTGTGAAGGAGTAGTTGGCTAATAACGAGAAGCTTAAAGCAACCCTAGATGAAAGAGACAAGGAGAGCCATAAGAAGGATAGATTGATGAGAACTATGATGGAGAGGATAGCAGCATTGGACAATAGGGATAAGAGCATGAGGCAGGATGAAGAAGTAGTAATGGAGGAAGAAGAGGGAGAAGAAAGACCCTAAGTAGAGGAACTGATAGACCCTAAAGATGCAAGAATGGATAAACTGGTGAAGGCCATAAAGAGTGGAGATGTAAGGGTAAGGATAGACTTACCTATGTATGGGGGGAAGATGGATGATGAAGAACTGATAGATTGGTTTAGTGCAATTGAAAATTTCTTTGAATGTGAAGGGATAGAAGAGAAGGAGAGAGTGAAGATAGCAAAGTCCAGGTTGAAGGGACATGCTTTGTTGTGGTGGGATTATATCCAGGCAGATAGATGGAAGAATGGGAGACCCAAGATCACATCTTGGTATACTATGATGGACAAGATGAAGGAAAAATTTTTCCCAAGAGATTATGGAGTACAGTTGTACAAGAAGATGAGGGATTTTAGGAAAAAGGAGATGGATGTACAGAAGTACATAGAGGAATTCCACAAGCTTGATATTAGAGTGGATCATGAGGAAGAGATGGAAGAAAAGATTGCAAGGTATATGGGGGGGCTGAGGTTCAATATCCAAGATGAACTTAGTCTTTCTACCCCAAGGTCAGTTAATGAATGCTACCAATTTTCCTTAAGGGATGAAGAGAAGATAAGAAGAAGACAAGAGAAGAAAAGTAACTCAAGAGGAGGATCTTCTATGAGGGGAAGGGGTGGAAGAACAAACTCTAATTTTTAGAGTAGCAATCACAATGATAAGGACAAAACATTTTCAAAATCAAGAGGGGGTTATAGAGGTGGAAGAAGTGGAGGAAGAGGAAGTGGAGTATTCACAGGAAGATGATTCAATTGTAATGAGGTGGGCCATCAGTCCTTTAGGTGTCCTAAATGGTAGGAAGACAAAGGGAAAGATAGAAGAGTGAACTTGGCTATTGAAGAACCAAGAAAGGATGAGCAGAAAGAGCCCATTGAAATTCATCCAGAAGAAGGAGAGTACTTGCTGATGGGAAGAAGCAATCGAGACCAAAAAGATCCAGGTATATTCCGATCAAATTGTCTCATTCAAGGTAAGGTATGCAAGTTTATAGTTGATTCAGGGGCAAGTCATAGTGTGTTATCTTATGAGGTTGTTAAGAAATTGAATTTGAAAACTTTTGCATATGTTGCTCCTTATTATGCTACCTGGGTGATTGAGAGTCAGAATTTGTTGGTTAAGGATCAAGTGATGGTTGAGTTTTCAATTGGGAGTTATAAGGACAAGGTATTGTGTGATTTCATGCACATGACTTGTGGGCATCTCATTTTAGGAAGATCTTGGCAATGTTCAAGGAGAGTTATGCATGATGGCTATGAAAATACATATGTAGTTCAACAAGGAAGGATGAAGTATAAGTTGTATCCTTTGGTGAGGAGTCATAAGGAGTCTATACTGATGTGTTTTAGAGAAGAAATGCAAGCGAAAAGGCAGATTGATACAGGTCAAAGAATGTAACAACAAGAAGGAAATGTTGGAGGCATCCAGTTGCTGATAGAGAAAGTGGAAAACAGTCCTAAATCAAGAAGACTTGGGGATCTATACTATGTTCAAGTTGGGGCAATCAATTATCCAATGGTTGGGAAAATGATCGAAGTTGTAGATAAAGAAGGACAACAACAACATGACCCACTTAAAGAGGAAAAAGTGTACACACTCAAGCAGTAGCACTGTCATGCAAGAGGACAGTCTAATCCAAATTTTTTTTATCTAAACCTTGTTGTGTGACTGCATGAAATCTGATGAAGGAGCAGGTCGCTTTGGGGGACTATTTCATCCCTTAGTAGCAGGTTGGAACAAAGGAGAATAGGTCACAAGGACTGGTCAACTCTTGGGGCAAGAGTTCCTTTCATGGTGGGGAGTATGGTGTAGGAGTACCACACACAATCAGTCCAGGGATAAAAACTAAGAAGACCTACAAGGTATTCAAGGAGGATCAAAAGAGTCAACAAGACAATCAAAGGCTAAGACAAATTAATTGGGAATTACTAAAGCCTATAATGGCTTTTGATTCTATGTAATAGGAACTAACTCTAGAAGTTATTACAAGTGCTAAATGGACCAAATCTTGGTTGTATAAGGCCCAAAAGTGTCCAAGAATAATTAACTAGTCTAAAGAGTCTAGATTAGGCTATTGAATGAGTTCAAGTCTTTAGAAAGGATTTAATGTTCCAATAAAGTCCTTTTTTTATTTAAATATTCAAATATTTAAACAATAAATGGCTAGTTTAGGAAATTAAGGGAAACTTTTAGTTATCATTGTTTAAGTCTTAACCTTCCAACTCAACGATGAGAGTTAGTTGGAATGGTTATTTTAGGAAGTTATATATTCTTAGGGAGTATCTTTTATGGGACAATGAGAGGAGAATCTGTGTATAGACTGGTGAATATACAACAATAAAAACTCTCTGTTTCAGCAAGTTTATTCATTCCCGAGAATCTAAATTTGATTTGTTTTGGTATGTCAATGAATTAATAAGGTTATTCATTCAGTATCACTATTTTGGATGTGTTTAGCATTGCATTGAACTTGTTGTCACGCCAGCTTGTAGAACATTAAGTTTCCTTTGTTTAAATTTGTGACTGCAGTAGGGATTTAGGGAAATGGAAGTCATTCCATGAAAATAGAAGGCCTAATCTTCATGGGATGACTTAGTCTAACTTGTATTATAATTTATTGATGTTTGATATGAAGAAAAGAGCACATTAAAGCAAGATCTCAGTTCAAAGTAGGAGAAAGACCAGTGAAAATGGGTACCAAGTGTAGGAGCGAGCATTCTACCCAAACAAGGGGTAACATTGATTATTGGTGTCACCTTAGGGTGTTGAATTAAAGTTGAATCCATCACCAATTTGTTGGAGGGGCTTGTGGAGATAGTAGATTGAGAAAACCCTAAAAATGAGGGTTGGAGATCACCAAATTAGGGGTTTTGATGTTGCAGAGCATAGGGGACTAATTGCTTTTGGATTTGGTTGATTTAAGACATAAGAAGCCACTGTCCAGGAGTTGGGGTTTTTAGGAGATCATCAGAGGGTACTTCCTTTGTTAATTTGAGCACTTTTATGCATTGAAAATAAGGCATCAGTCATGTTTAGCAGTATTTGTCCAAAGTAGTCATATAAAAGCTTTTGATATGTTGTTGAACCCTGTAAAGGGTATCTATAAATATTATTTTCTTATCTAGCGTCTTGAGAAAAGGTCAAGTTATTATCAATCTAAGTCTACAATAGGGTTAATAGGCAAGGTATTGGGCTTTTGGGTTCATTTTGAGAAAGCTTTGTGAAGTGGGAGTATGGAATTGAAATAGAGTCTTAAAAGTCTCTGAATCCAAGTTAGTTGTGAGTCTATGAAACCAAAATCATCATTTAGAAGTATTGTGATAGACCTAGACAAGTCAAGTCTTTGAAGCATTTAAGGTTGTTGATAGGCACAAGTGTCTAAACCTTTGAAATTTCAAACTCTTTTTGTGTATTTAAGACCATTACCCTTCCCTCTACATGAAGGGGTATCAGAGCAAGGCAAAGGTCTTGTGGAAGTGTATTTGGTCTTGTGAAGTTGGTCCTTGAATCCTTTAGTAAGCCCTTGCAGTTGAACTATCCTGGAAGGAGTAGCCCTATAGTAGATTTTTGTACTAGGCTAATCAAGTAACCAAAAGATCCAGGTATATTCAGATCAAATTGTCTCATTCAAGGTAAGGTATGCAAGTTTATAGTTGATTCAAGGGCAAGTCATAATGTGTTATCTTATGATGTTGTTAAGAAATTGAATTTGAAAACTTTTGCATATGCTGCTCCTTATTATGCTACTTGGGTGATTGAGAGTCATAATTTGTTGGTTATGGATCAAGTGATGGTTGAGTTTTCAATTGGGAGTTATAAGGACAAGGTATTGTGTGATTTCATGCACATGACTTGTGCACATCTCATTTTAGGAAGATCTTGGCAATGTTCAAGGAGAGTTATGCATGATGGCTATGAAAATACATATGTAGTTCAACAAGGAAGGATGAAGTATAAGTTGTATCCTCTGGTGAGGGGTCATAAGGAGTCTATACTGATGTGTTTTAGAGAAGGAATGCAAGCAAAAAGGTGGATTGATATAGGTCAAAGAATGGAACAAAAAGAAGTAAATGTTGGAGGCATCAAGTTGCTGATAGAGAAAGGGGAAAACAGTCCTAAATCAAGAAGACTTGGGGATCTATACTATGTTCAAGCTGGGGCAATCAATTGTCCAGTGGTTGGGAAAATGATTGAAGTTGTAGATAAAGAAGGACAACAACAACATGACGCACTCAAAGAGGCAAAAGTGCAGGCACTCAAGCAGTAGCACTGTCATGCAAGAGGACAGTCTAATCCAATAACATTTTTTATCTAAAGCTTGTTGTGTGACTGCAGGAAATCTGATGAAGGAGAAAGTCACTTTGGGGGACTATTTCATCCCTTAGCAGCAGGTAGGAGTGAAGGAGAATAGGTCACAAGGACTGGTCAACTCCTGGGGCTAGAGTTCCTTTCATGGTGGGGAGTATGGTGGAGGAGCACCACACACAATCAGTCCAGGGATAAAGACTAAGAAGACCTACAAGGTATTCAAGGAGGATCAGAAGAGTCAACAAGACAATCAGAGGCTAAGGAAAATTACTTGGGAAATACTAAAGCCTATAATGGCTTTTGATTCTATGTAATAGGAACTAACTCTAGAAGTTATTACAAGTCCTAAATGGACCAAATCTCGGTTGCATAAGGACCAAAAGTGTCCAAGAATAAGTAACTAGTCTAAAGAGTCTAGATTAGGCTATTGAGTGAGTTCAAGTCTTTAGAAAGGATTTAATGTTCCAGTAAAGTCCTTTTGTTATTTAAATATTCAAATATTTAAACAATAAACGAATAGTTTAGGAAATTGAGGGAAACTTTTAGTTATCATTGTTTAAGTCTTAACCTTCCAACTCAACAATGACAGTTGGTTGGAATGGTTATTTTAGGAAGTTATATATTCATAGGGAGTCTCTATTATGGGACAATGAGAGGAGAATCTATGTATAGACTAGTGAATATACAACAATAAAAACTCTGTGTTTCAAGAAGTTTATTCATTCCCAAGAATCTCAATTTGATTTGTTTTGGTATGTCAATGAATTAATAAGGTTATTCATTCAGTATCACTATTTTGAATGTGTTTATCATTGCATTGAACTTGTTGTCACGCCAGTTTGTAGAACATTAAGTTTGCTTTGTTTAAATTTGTGACTGCAATAGGGATTTAGGGAAATGGAAGTCATTCCATGAAAATAGAAGGCCTAATCTTCATGGGATGACTTAGTCTAACTTGTATTATAATGTATTGATGTTTCATATGAAGAATAGAGCAAGGTAAAGCGAGATCTTAGTTCAAAGTAGGAGAAAGACCAGTGAAAATGGGTGCCAAGTGTAGCAGCGAGCATTCTACCCAAGAAAGGGGTAACTTTGATTATTGGTGTCACCTTAGGGTGTTGAACTAAAGGTGAATCCATCACCAATTTGTTGCAGGGGCATGTGGAGATAGTAGATTGAGAAAGCCCTAAAAACCAGGGTTGGAGAGCACCAAATTAGGGGTTTTGATGTTGCAGAGTGTTGGGGACTAATTGCTTTTGGATTTGGTTGATTTAAGACATAAGAAGCTAGTATCCAAGAGTTGGGGTTTTTAGAAGATCATTGGAGGGTACTTCCTTTGTTAATTTGAGCACTTTTATGCATTGAAAATAGGGCATCAGTCATGTTTAGCAGTATTTGTCCAAAGTAGTCATATAAAAGATTTTGATATGTTGTTGAACCCTATAAAGGGTATCTATAAATATCATTTTCTTATCTAGCGTCTTGAGAAAAGGTCAAGTTATTATCAATCTATGTCTGCAACAGGGCTAATAGGCAGGGTATTGGGCTTTTGGGTTCATTTTGAGAAAGCTTTGTGAAGTGGGAGTATGGAATTGAAATAGAGTCCTAAAAGTCTTTGAATCCAAGTTAGTTGTGAGTCTAATTAACCAAAATCATCATTTAAAAGTATTGTGACAGACCTAGACAAGTCAAGTCTTTGAAGCATTTAAGGTTGTTGATAGGCACAAGTTTCTAAACCTCTAAAATTTAAAACTCCTTTTTTGTATTTAAGACCATCAACCTTCCCTCTACAACAAAGAGGATCAGAATCCAAACTTGAAGAGCAAGCCTCAATATTATGAGACTGGAATAAGTCACCCTCAGTAGTTGGAATCAGGCTAGGAGGAGGATTTACATCATGAGCAGGTGTAATGAAGGTATCAGATTGAACAAGACATTGGGAAAAGGAGATGGAATCATCATGATCATCTTGACAATCTAGGAGGGAATGAGAAGATAACATTAAAGCATTAGCCTTTTTATCCATGTGAGGGTTATTTTGAAAATTCATAGCTGAAATAACCTCTGTATCATTTAGATTAGTGTGCTGCAAAGTTAACTTGCAAAATTTGAGTTGATCTCCAAAAAACATCAACTTATTAACAATGGAATCCATCATTGAGGAATCTACAATCTTGGAATGAGATTTGGATATCGGGAAGGAATCTAAGTGAATTAAAACTTGCAAAAAATCAACCTCATTGAAAACAGAGGCAATTACTGGAAGATACCATCTTAGCATGCTAAGAAAAGAGAAAATTGAATCAAAAGACAGGGCAGGAGATCGATCCAAGTGAACCACTTGACGCTCTAAATGTGATTGTTCATTTAACTCATGAGAAGAAGACACAATATCTGCATTTGGAAGAGGGATATCCTCCGAGAGTAAAGGTTCCTTATTATTGGAAACATTTGGAGGTGAATATTCATTTTGTGTCACCTTTGAACATTTAGCAAGGAAAGTAGTATGATCTTCACAAACAACTAAATTTGAACTATTAGGATCCTTACACTGATTCATAAAATGACCCAATAAATTAGCATAAAGCAAAACAATCTCAGCATTCTGAATAATAAAATGTTGATACCAAGATCCCCATTTAGATTGCAATTCAATAACTTTGGGAAAAGGTTTAGAGGAATCCAACAGAAGACAAACTTGGGTAGATCTATGAAGCTATTCAAAAGGAAGTAAATCATGCCGAATAAAAGATCCAACTTTATTCGCAATGTCTTCAATAATATCAATATCGCTATATTCAACTAGTAAGGCTGGCATCTCAATCCAGTAGGGAATTAGGGAACATGCAAACTCATCCATCTTAAAATTAGGAAACCATGATACCAAAGAAATGTCAAAACCCTTACAAAACCAAAATTTACTACAGAGAACATTATTATGGGCAGAAGTTGGCAGTATGGTCCATATAAAATAAGTCAAACAAACCCTGGACCAATTCTCAAAAGCCCAATTATGAAAATCTAAAATGGAAATAAATGAATAGATCTTACCAATTAGAGAAAATTCCTGCATGTGTGAAATCTATGGTGCTAACAAGCCATCTTCTAGAAAGAGCACCATTTCAGAATTACTCACCTGACTTGAAGAATCTCTATGCTGATCTAAAGGAAACACACCTGCTTGATGAAGATCCTTTTGATTTAAAGGAAATGAACCAGAACCACGAGGATCATTATGAAGCGTCTTTAACTGTGCAGGAGCCCTAGAAGTAGAGTAAAGATGGGTATCCAAGATGCCCTTATGAACATAGCTTTCTGATGAGAAAACCCTAGGTTTAGAATGTGGGTGCTTATGAGAGGGCGGCGGGTGAGGCTGAATAGGAATGTTGTTGGGAGAAGAAACAAAAGGGGGGGGGTGAATCAACAATGAATTGGGCCAAGAAACAAAAGGAGGAGCATTAGGGTCAAAATTCCCAATGCAGATACCATTGATATCAGAAATGGGAATTGGTAAAAGAGGTCCCAAGAAAATGTCAAAAGAGGGCTGAAAATGAGGTTGGCGTAAGCAAACCATTATTTGCAAATCTTCCAAACTATATTTGAGGGTTACCATTATTTTGCAAGAATTTTGAATCCCCAGCAGTCTCTGAGGGCTGATGGAATCTTCCATTTGATGTCGTACGAGCATCTTGCTATCCAGGGTGAGTGCGAGCCCTTGAAAAATTGAAACCTTGCCTCGCAATCCTCCTCTCCTGCTGGCCTTGTCACCTTCTTCGCTCCTGCTACAATTTTTCGGTCCTAAAATTTTTGCTTCCCATTTTTTTTTAATCTATATGCATTATTAGGTGACTTTGGATGTTATTATCATGTGACTATATGATATCTTGTTTTGTAAGACTTAAATAAATTAATTCATATTATATCTTGTTTATTGATTCATGGTTGTTTAAATGATTTAGTCATGTATATTATATGCTACTAGTAGCGACGTCATGGAGCCTTAGAGGACCTTGTTATAGGGTTTATCTTTTTCTCGTGTTGCATTTAATGATAAGTAGCTTGGTTAAGTTCATGCATCATGCAATTGTATTTGTAACATTAGTTGTAATCTTTATTTTAAAAAAAAATGGTTTGTCATTTTCTTAGTTAATTGAGTTCTACTCTTGGGTCCCCTAGGAGGAACATTACAATCATTTAATATTATAATAATAATATTTTAAATGTAATATTATTTCACATTCTATATAATATTTTTTAATGTGCACATTGAAAGTTGTATTTATTTGCTTCTCACAATGCACATAAATGCCGATGTGAGATATGTTATTCCCTATGTTCTTTACAGACATAAAAAATATTAGATATACAATGAATAATGTATTTTAGTGATCTTATTGATAGATTAATGGTTTTTCTTTTTTAAAATTAGAAAATAACTTGAAAATTCCAACAATAATACTAATAACCAATTATAAATTTTTCTAATCTTATTTAAAAATTCTACAAATTCATTAAATTTGAGAAACATTTTATTTACCTTTCATATTTCAGCCCTGCACAAATCTCAATAAAAATTAATAGCAACAAAGTAGCAGTTGAGAACATTAGTTCTAAGAATAGGCAAGGACTACTAAGTACGAAACCATTCAAAAGAGATGGCCTTCATGCTAATTTATCGTAATAGGTTCCTAACAAAAGACCAAATTGCGAGTATAAAAAATAAATCATGAGTATGCCACAGTGGCATATATTTGCTGTCAAATCATTTCTTCATTTGATTCACACATTAGCTATCTTCCAACAGATAATTTTTGGAATGATGAAAATTAATCCCAACATAAATAAAATTCCCCAAAGATTTTCTCACCTAATACATATTTTTTTTTCTATTTTGATTTGAAAGATTTACAAACCATAACAATAGGCTGAAATAGACCCCTCTTTTTTTAACTAAACTATAATCAGACGTTCAACAAAAGTAAACTCTTTTCGTCCCATGTTGGTTTCCTAATTATATTAAAAAAATTCATTGAAGACTTTTTATACATATAGATCATGATTACAATTTCAAATTTCTTGTTTATTCATTCAATTTCGTATTAAGTATTTTATTGGGGACAAAAGATTTGAAGTATAGACTTAGAATATATTAAGAGTCTTCGTGGCCAACGTCTTAATTTCTTTTGTCAACTCATATACAGTTATTTACCGTCACATTTTGTACAGTTTACGTTTGAAAACTTATTTGTGTTCTTATAATAAGAGGTAAGGTTAAGAGCAATGTATACACGCTATCGGTTTTTTTGTTTTTTTAAGTTGGGATAAATTCAGAAATGCATCCATCGATATCAACAATAGCTATCCATAGCATACAAAATTGTAGCAGTTGAGCTGTGGACCCGCATTGAATAATATGAATAAAGGAAGTGCAATGTATTGTATAGTGGAACTAGTAGATATTATGATAGTTTATGTACACTTTTCATGAATTTACATAATATTTCTAAACAAATTTTAGAATATTTACTTGTATGTTTTTTAATATAGATTTATTTTTTAAAAGAAAAATTAATTAGAATTTATTTAGATTCTTAATTCTTTTACAAAAATCATATTAAAATAACATACAAAATAGAAGAGCTTCATAATTTTGTTGGATATTTATAACTTTGAATAAAAAATTATAAGATTGAAGAATATAATATGTAGTTTTGAAAGGAATCATTCTATGGACATTTATATATTGATTTGCAACGTCTATCATTTTAGTATCTATAAGGTAAATTAATTTAGTGCTTTTTACTACATTGTCAACATTTTTTTGAGGTGTTTGAAGTTGTTGTCTTTCACTTTATCAATAAGTGGATTAGATATATTTGGTCTTTCACAATTAGTGATATCACTTATGATGACACTTTATGAATTCGTTGTTGAAAAATATATATAAATCATGTTAAAGGGAAGGAATCATATATAAGTATAAATTATAAAAATAATTGTTATGTTTAGAGATGTCATCATTTTGATATCTCACACAAATAATGGACATCAATATTTTATTTTTTCAAAAATTTTAATTCTCATGTAATTCAAATCAATTCAAAGAAAATATATATTGAGATAATTTAAATCATAACCAACTTCAACAAATTATTTGTTCTAATTTCATTTTCAGATTAGAAAAAAATAACAGTTCTATAATTCTATTTTATTATCCTATCTATAAGAATGTAGATTGGAATTTAATAGAAAGTACTTTTATTACTTATATCAAAATTATATCTTTATTGCTTATATTAAAACTTATATATATTTTAAATATTAGTTTGTAATCACATCTTTCTTGCATCGAATGTTATTGATCTCTTCTTCTTAAGAATAGGTTTTACATTTTTTAAGTGTAAAATATGAAAGTATTAGTTTCCATTTGGAGGAAATCACAAAGTGAGTGATAGACATACAATACCTTCAAAGTCAAAGTAGTAAACATATCAACTGCTATCAGATGATATTAGAGAAAATTGTTAGGGCCTTTTTATTCACATCAAACACAAGACTTTTTTTTCAAATTAAACACAAGAATTTTTATTCAAATCAAACATAGGACTTTATTCAATTCGATGCAACAGGTCACTTTAATGGGAGTGATATTCATCTTTTTGGTCAAGCCATGCACCAAAGACTTTGACTTATTTATAGTCATACATTTGTTCTATCTTAAAGTCTAAGTAGAAAATGTATTCAATAGGTATCTATCCATATTAGAGATAATTGCACATTTGATGGACTTGAGTCTTCATGTTGTAGATTATTTTTTGAATGATAGTAGGAGCTACTACCTATTGTGTTGCAGTTGAGATGTGCACCCACATAGAATATGCTTCAACAATCAAGAGAAATGCAATGCAAAACTTAGAGACGTAATTTACTAGGTATTTGAATACTTTGGTAACATCTATTGAGTTCATTCAATAATAGATTAGCTAACATCTAGTAATTTTGGCAACATCTCAGAGATCAATACTTCTCTAATTTTTTTGATTAGTATCTTTTAAATATTGCAAGTTACATTTTATAAATTGAAGGAAGAAAAAAAAATTTAATTTGAATAGCGAAGCCAAGGTTTCAAGGAAGTATTGTTGATTTAATGTAAATGATTTCATTATTTTTCTTAAATTTTTGAGGTAATTTTCTACTTATTTGATACAAATGCTATTGTTACATCTAATTTTAAAGATAGCTAATATAAAAAATATTTTTGGGATTTGTTCTTAGTTAGGTTTTAGGTGTTTTAGTTGTTTGGTAGTTATAAATTAGATGGCTTTATAAAGCTATGACAAGGTAATAATTTTATTGATTTTGATAAATGAATATTTATGTATAGATTTGACATATTCTCAATTCTCCAACAGCCTTTTCACATCTAAAATTATTACTTAAATTTTTTAACAGTCATAGAAAGGAAAATGTATTACCCTCATAAAATATTTACAACAAAAAAAGATTATTTAGTCACAAATTTATCATTGATACATTGAAACGTTTAACTTTATATCTAATTCAATAAAAGAGAACTCTTTACTTATCAAATCTATCAATGACATATTTCACAATAAAATTAAAGAATTTCAAAATAGAGGTTCAACTTACTATATCTTTTAAGATTAGGTATTATTGGTGTAATTAATTATTTACTAATTACACTTTACTTAATATTACTTCTAGGATAATGCATGCATAAGTAGTTTGCATTTGAGATACATAGGAGTTTGCACCTTTATTTGCACATGACGTAAGAGAAATTTGAATTTATCTGTTGTCTCCATCTTTAGTGCACTTATCTAATTATCATCCTCCACATGTTGCACATACTTCATTAGACAAGGGAGGATGATTCACCTTTGGTGGACTTGTGAGTCCACCTTGTGTGAGTGATAAGTTATCTTCTCCTTATCATGGTATCTTATTATCTTTCTTATATAAGAAGACACATCTCCATGATGTAATTAAGTATTTTGTATGTAATCCAATTGATTCAGTATTTTGCATATAGATGCGACTACAATTTATTCTTGCCCATATTATTTCTTCCTATTTTGAGCTATTCATTGGCCTCAAGATCTTGGGTTGTTTCTATTGGAAAATTCTTACATGACATCAACGCAATTCCTACATGTTGTCAAAGCAATTAGAGTGCCTTTGTGTACCTATCATTGGAGAAATTTTGTTGCTTTAGAAGGATGACATATTTTAGATTTGGGGTGTAGCATCCTGTGGAAACCTCTTATGCCAAATACGACATTGCCAATATGTCCAAGAGGCTGTTCTGGTAAATTTTGACCATTAATTTGTCTATAGTTAGAAAAAATATTTTTGGGACAAATGTTTTGTAGTAGATCAAGAGCTATATGTCTCAATCTACCTATGTGTGGTATGATTTGAAAACATATATGCATTTTTGGTATTTTTTGGGATAAATTTCTTTCAAGGAGGTTGGTCTATAGACAAATCCTCTGCCTTTGTTCTTATTAGTAATTTTGTAGGAGACAAAATACACAAATCAAAAGGAATTTGTTAAATCCTTGACATATCAATCAGATGTGGCCATCCCACTACACTCAGTATCTACACACTTTCCTTTGGATACAAGCAATTTTGGTTATAAAGCATAAATTACTTGTAGTCCCTAGCATGTGGGACTAAAATTATAGTCCCACAAAAAGATTTCATACTTGAAACACCCTTCCAACTCACATCTAACCTCAGTGGTGGCATATAGCAATTGAATTAATGCATTTTCTTATAGAACAAGAAAAAACATTTGTTTAGCGATAGTTCCAAGTGGTTTTTAATATTTTGGTAGATTTTTCTATATTCCTAGTGGCCCAAAGACTACCCTCCTTATGACCAAAAATATTCATGATACTCATCTTCTAATACCCAAACATTAAACCCATGGTAGATCTTCTATCAATGGAGGACCTGATTCATAGCCCTTGTTAGCCACGACCTTTCTTCACCACATCACTGGCAAAGTTTTTCATTCATAGTTTTGTTGTTGGATCTTTCGTGCTATCAATGCCAACCTTGATTGTGTCATTTTCTTTAGGGTCACAATGGATCCTTTCATCGACATGTGTAGTAAAGTTTTTTCCATATTGATAAACATCTTTCATGTATGGACCGCCAAATATACTACCTAATTAGCATCCACAATGGATTATAAGGATGAATCACATCTTGACATGTAGGCATAGATTTTTTGCAATGACAACCATCTAGCCATCAATTTTAAGGTGGTAGAATGCCTCTGATGACCTTTTAGATGTCAAATTGTATATCATAATTTTTTTATATTGTCATTATTTTAGAATTTTGGCTCGTCACCATTTGTAGTTTCAGATTTGCAGGCGAAATTTGATACCCCACAAGTTGGTCATTTTGACTCTTTCTTTGATGCAATGTTTTTTTTTTGATTTGGGGTAGAATTTTGCGCTCTTCACTAGATTGTGTAGGCATTTTTTGATTTATGTAGATAGATTTTCCAAAATTTGTGGTTTTTGGCGATTGTACCCACTTAATCATTGATTTTGTAACTTCTAGGGTTCTGTTCAGACTCATACAAACATATTTTTCAAGTTTCATTTTTTTGAAAGTGTATATTTTTTTGTCCACTTCTTAGTTTTTCTATCAGATTATAACTGTTGTAAGTGGACATATCACTTTTAGCATTTGGTATGTTTTGGCACTTATATTTTCTTAGATATTTGAGAGATCTTATGCATTATTTATTTGAGTCTAGTATAGCTTATATCTGGTAGTTTTAGTCATTAATATCAAAAGTACACTTGGCCTTGTTTTGCAAGTGGAAATTGTGCATGCACTATATATAAAGTTCTAAAAGAATATTTTTTTGGGGGCGGGGGGTTGGGGTTGGGGGGTGTGTCTTGTGTGATTGTGCCTCTCTTTATCTCTTGTACTCTTTTATTTTGCAACATGGGTTATCCCGAGTTTCCTCCTTTAACTCCATATAATTATGCATAATGGAAAATACATGCTTGGAGTAAACTTATGGAAAAATGACTCACCCATTTCATTGATGGTACTATTATGGCACCATATAATCCTAAAGGAAACATAAATGCTTAAGTTGAATGGATCACTAAAAATACTATGGCTGTTGGAACATTGAGAATGCATATTTCAATTGATCTAATTTTTCACATTGATAAGTGTATGACAATAAAAGAAGCTTGTGAAAAACTTGTTAACTTGTATGAAAATGTTGATGAGTTTAGAGGCTACAAATTAGACAATGATCTCACAAGATTTGATCCTAAGAAATTTGACCCTATCCAAGACTATATAACCAAAGAAAATAAGCTTAGAGAACAACTAAAAGATTGTGTAATTGCCAAGAAGGATAAAAAAATTGTTTCAATTTGTTGGAAAAGCTTCCACTTGAATATGAAACCTTTGTCTCTAGTTTCCAAACCCAATGACTGACTAGTAGTTCATATACTATACCATATTTTGCTACACTCGTAGAAATGTTGATGCAAGATCAAAATAAATTGATCACCATGGGGGTTCTCAAGTCATATTTAAGTCAATTTTTTTTATGGCTTGATAAGGAAACCAAATAAATCAAGGGAGAGACAAGAACCAACATTCATCCAAGACAAAGTCACAAAAAGATAGAGTGCAATCATCCTCTCCACAACAAGGTATTTTTTCATCCTCTTCTAAGAGGAAATCATTCAAGAGGGAGTTTCTTACTTGTGCATACTACAAGAGGAATGGACATGATGAACATCATTGTTACTATAAGTATATTGATGAATTGAATTATATTATTAAGAAGAATCAAATCTATTTTCCTTTGAGAATGTCCACTTCATCTTCTTCTTCACAACAATCAAATTTTGATACGTGAAAGAGTCATACTTTTGGGACAAATAGGGGAAACATAAAAGATTTTCTTTCTAATTCAGGTCATGATTCAGGGAGATGAAATATATATTAAGGGGATTCTCATCATATGACATCTTCATAGTCCATGTTTTCCTCATTTGAACCTTGTCACATGGCACCAATTTTGATGGGAAATCATGCACATATGAATGTGATTAGGAAATTATCCATTGATTTTGGAGAGGGAACCTTCAATAATATGTTATGTGAACCTCACTTAACCAATAATCTCATGTTTATCTATCAAATCACTAATGTTACAATAAGGAAGACTGTGGAATT
>BSBK01004730.1:920000-988494 GCA_027943335.1 Chamaecyparis obtusa
ATTCAATAGGTGATTTAGATGTACCCTACAAGAGTGTCCTTCTGTGGTGTGTCCAATTGTATGTGTGTGGTACAATCTCTATAGGATATACTTCTTTTTATTTTCTATGTTCATCTTTTTCTCCTTCATTAATTTGAGATTCTTGTTCAGTTGCAACATGCTTGAACCTTGATAAGGTTAAAGTGACTTCTTGCCCAACTGCCTTCCATTTATTTTGATAATCAACATCAATTTATGTTACTACCTCCTCCAATGCCTCTGATTCTTCTTCCTTTTCTTATTCCTCATTCACCATCTCTTCCAAATTTCCAACATCGTCTCCTTGGTCTTCGAAAGGATCTTCTTTATCAATGGTGATGCTTGTGCCTTCTATTTACATAGTTTCATCATAAATCAAAAATTGTTGGTGGGGTAACTGTAGTCTATGATTATTCTTTCAAGAGTGATGTCTCGTTTGACTGCGTAGCTGTTACTCGAGATTGGGGTGTCCCATTTTGACTCACTTGATGCTTCTACATGTACACATGTCATTACTCTTACAACTGTTTCCTTTGTTTCCCTGTTTATTTCCTCATAATTTCCTCCCATGATTAGAATAGTTCTTCTTTTCCTCCTTAAATGAGTACCGAGATTCTTCATTATTTCCTTGAAGTGTTCTTCATCCTTAACTTCACAAAGTTTTCTTACAAATCTCTCTTTGATACTTTTATCTTCCTTAATTTCTCTCTTGTTCCTGTTTATTAGTTTATCATATAGCTCATTTGGTATTTTTTCTTTTATGCTCTCAAATTTCTTGTCTACAAGGATCATAATGTCTGACAACTACATTCTCAAGGTTTATCTTCTCAAATTTTTATACATATGATAATACTTGTTTAACTTGGTGAAATTTCCATCATTGATGATTAAAGGATTAACTTTTCTATCTTAGGCTTCCATTGCTTCTTCTTTTTTCTACCTACTTCTTCTTGTGACCGAATTTGTACTTGACCTCTCATTCTCTTGATAGGTGTGGATTCTTCTTCTTGTACCCTTTTTCTTTCCACATGAGTGAAAATAGTTTTCTATCTTTTTCCTGGTCCAGTAGTCATTTCTTTTAATCTCTTAGCAGGTGTAGTCCATAAGTAGATCTCATTGATTTTCTTGTGGTTGCTAGTGGTGGCTTAGAAAATGATATGCTAATTTCACTTTCCTTTGTGATATCCTCATCAATATTCTAAATATCTGGTGCATACGTTGCATTGGCTGCCAATGGTGGAACTGTTAATATTTCCTTCTGACCAATATCCCTCATAGCTGATGTTGTTTGTTTTGGAATATTAAACTCATCTTTTTTCATTCCTATTTCTTTTAAGATCTTCTTTATTGCTATGTCAACTCTTTTCTTTGCTAACTTTTGTAATTAAAATTGATGTGTTGTGCTTGATATTTCCTTAGATGTTCCAAATCTAGGACTCTTGGAATCTAATATGGATTCTTCTTGCATAGCCTTCAATAGATTCTTCAAACACTTTAGAATCAAGAGGGTCTATAAATTCAACTATAGGTTCTACCACTTCTATATAGGTAAAATATGTGTCAACTAAAAAGAATAAATCATTTTTGTACTTTTCAACCATAGAGGGTGGAATTCTTGATCTTTTCCTCATTTCATTCTAGAATGTCTTGATAAATAGTGTCACGCTCTCATTGAATTTATCAATAGGATGTCTTAGATAAACTTTGTTAATTCTTTCCATTATACATCTCTCATCATTCCAATATTCTCCTATAGTGTAAGGAAATCTTCTCAAAAGATGGAAAAACATATAGGTGATCAAAGATGAAAATCTGAATTGAGAGTTCTTTGTCTTCTTGATCTTCTCAAGGTTTTCAATAAGTTGAATTCTTAGAATTTCACTCATATCAAATTTAACTTTCTCAATGCACATTAGGTAGTCTTCTTGTACCATTCATTCTACTATGTCATCTTATCTAGAACTAGCACATAGTTTAGTAGTCATTATTTTACAAACATATCTTACATCATTATGCTCAATTTTGCTTATCACAATTCCTCTCCCATTGTATGTAGACTTAATGTTTTATATGAGTATTTTCTTAGCATTTTTCTCATTCAGTGGAATAACACCATTGTTGGAAAGACCTTTTACTTCATGAATTAGATCTACTATGATTTCCATCACTCTATCATCCAACCAAAATTTCCCATCACGAAATCTGCTTAATATGATCTTGTTCCATTCATCATTTTGAAACTCATAATGAAACATATAATTTACAATATCCAGTTGACCTAAATGACTATAACATTCCTTGTAAGTCATGTATTGGTTGTAAATTTTATCATATTCCTCATTCATACTATTATCTCCTATAGTCTCAAATTTTTATTTCAGATAACCTTTTACATCTTCCAAATACAAAACTCTGTGTGGTGTAGATGATAAAGCCAAACTAGGATCATCCACAGTAGGTTTAACTAGCTCCCTTCTCACCTTAGGTCTAGGGGCATACTTAATGTTGTGAACTAGGGATGCATCCATGATTATACTAAAAATAGTAGCTTTAATAGTAAGCTCTTAGTAAAATACCTTAATGTCTCTATTTAGGGATTTTGTGTAGATCTGATGAAAATCTATCTCCAAATCCTTCAAAATAATTTCAATCTCCACTAGCTTTCTCTCTAAAACTATTGTAATCTCATGAATGATTGAATGTTGTATAATAATCAACTTTTACTCATTAAATCCTTCAAAACATTATTGTTGCATTAATTGCATAAGTGTATTCATGCCAAAAAGCTATCTCTAACTGTCAATAAACTTCTTTCACTTCATGTTCTCTCATACATTCTCAGAATCTTATGCGCTCTTAACCATAGGTTCCTTACATCTCTTACTACATCACATGTTAACTTCACAAGGCTTGATTCAAATTTTGCTAAATTCTATGCTGTTTTGATGCTTATTCTAACATTTAATTAATGAAATTTGATGCTTAATCAGTTTGAGATGGGTTCATAATTGATTCCAACTTACTTTCAAATTCTTTTCTTGATTGACTTCTTGATATTGTGGATGCACTTGTTTGATCCGTAGGTTTGACAAATATAACTTCTTCCATGTTATTTCTATTTCCTTTTTTACTATTGCTATTATCCATACTCCTTTTGGCGTAGTTCACATTTCATCTAGGATTATGATTCCTCATATTTTTCATTCTGCAATATCTTTCTATGTGACCCATGTTGTTACAAATCTGACAAACTATGACATTGTTTCCATATCTCGGTCTTGAATGACTGATCTATGATATGCAATTTATAGCAATACGTCCAAAATTGTTGCATCTATAACACATAACTCTATTCCTTATATTGTTTACATTTCTCCAATAGGTCTTTTATCTACAAGGTTAGTACTTCAAAACATTCTACTATTATCTTTATTATTATATCTAGGTTTTTTACAATCAATAGTTCTATGACCAAAACCATGACAATTATAACAATAGCCAGAGATAGGTTTTGAATTTCTTACTTGTGCAATCCCTTTTCATGTGTCCAAATGAATTGCATGCATAACATCTACCTTTAAATTCACTTCCCATTTCTTTGGGTGATTCAACTTGCTTAGGTTACTTAGGTACATCTTCAGATTGGTTAGACTCAACTTTTTTTTTTTTACTTCTTCTTTGTTCTCAAGTTGATGAATTTCCAAATTTGGTTCTCTACATTCTTCAGTCTTCTTTGAGAATGTTTCTTCAAGATATCCAAGACCATTTTTATCATAAGAAGGTTTATGATAAGAAATTTGTTCATCAATATTTTCACTACTAGAATATAGTTTCTCAAGATGTTTCTTGGATTGAGTTAGTTCTCCTTTCACAATAGTATTACATTTTTCAAGTTCAGCATACCGCAACTTTGTAGTCTGAAGTTCAAATGTTACTTTGGTAAGATTTATCCTTAGATCTAAATTTTCAGACTTCAGATCTGATTCAATTTTGTTGTTATCATCTTTCAAGCTTAACTTTAGATCTAAAATATTTAGTTCATGCTTTAGGATCTTATTCTCCTTTTTCAATTTTGAAACTTCATCACTATCCTTGATCTTATTTATAGGCTCTTTCTTTGATTTAAGATCTTCTATCTTGTCTTTTAATTTCTCAATGTAGTCTTTTGCACTTTCATATTTATTCTTCAGAGTATCACTTTCTTCAGTAAGAATATCAATCTACTCAAGAGCTTCTTCTAGATTTTTTTGAAACTGATCCATATCCATAGAGATATTACTCAAGTTGTTAGGCCTTCTCTCAGTAACTGTGCTCTGATACCAATTGTAACAAATAGGAAATACTAAGAGGGGAGGGGATGAATCAGTATTTCAAAAACTTTTCCTTTTGTCCAAGTATGGATATATTTAATTAACTTGTAATTTGCATAAGAAACTAAATTGAATAGAAAACACAACCATAAAACAATAGAACTCATAACACCATGTTTTTTCTCAAGGAAACCCTAGCCAAGGGAAAACCCCAGTGGGGATGGTACCCACAAATGATCCACTAATCAAAAGTATCTCGTTAAAGATATTGACCCTGTTAGGAGTCTATTACATCTGTATAGTGTCTCGGTCCTTTTTAGAGGAATTTACCTGCCTTGTTAGAAGCCTCAACCCTATTAGGAGTTGGTATTAAAAAATATGAATGTATGCAAGATGCCCCCACTTCCCAAACATGCAATATACAATGATAATCTCTAATACAAAATATAGAATATGAAAACCTTTTACTGCTGCTGAATATCTTCAATATTCTAATCTAGCTTTTAGGCTCTTCAGAAAACTTTTTATCAATTCCCACTATTCTAATCATACACCAGATTTCGCATCAATATCATAGCATTGCATAATTCTTACACATATCTTACTTAAGTCTTATATCTTTGCATTACAAAATAATTTCCTTTATACAAGCTATCACATATATAACTTTTTAGTCGGCTTGCACGTTTCCAAAACATAACATTAATTCTTTCAACCTCAGGGTTAACATCTAGGATGTTGTCCCTAATTAGTTAAGTCATTATTTTGATATAAACAAAATAATCCCTTAACCCAAAAAATTCATTTACTCTAGGCATCCCTCTATTTTGGTCGGCTCAATAATATTTCTGTAAAATATTAATAACTTTATCTGTACATTCCATAGAGTCTTGCACTCTTAGATGTAGCTTCATCATAGCTCAGATAATCTATGTTTGAGTTTTCTTGTGCTAGAAATACTTTTGTGAACTTCATTGATCAAATAGTCTCTGTGCTGACATATAAACACTGTTATACTTAGACAATTTCCTTAAGTTCTCATCCAGAACTTTATTCCTGAATTATGTTGTCTTAATGCTGAATATATGTTTCCATAATGACAAAATCATGATATCCTACTTAGCCAAAATGCCAACACATATTATTTCTCTCTCCTTTGTGCTATTCATTGGCCTCTAGATATTGGGTTGTTTCTATTAGAAAATTCTTACATGGTATCAGAGTAATGCTTATAGGTATATATAGATTACAATAGCTAGAGTGTACATTAGTAATCATTTCTCTAGATTTTATTGAAAAATTATTAAATAAACTTATTAAACAAAATCTAACTAATAGTTAAAGAAGATTATGTATAAATTTGCATACTTAAAATGAAAAGATACAAAAGTAAGCTATTTCTAATAATAAATTTTATGCATAATCATATTAAAAGGGTCATTTATGGATTTCAAGTCAAATATTATGTAAATTGACACTAATATACAAGTGAAAATATTTTGGCTTTAATATTCATATGGGCCTATCATGCGAATATGAGGCAATCTATATGAATTCTAAGCACTAATTTTCTTGATTCATATGCATTTAACATAAAGCGTAAATAATCACAACTTCAAACATTGATTAATAATAAATAAAGACTCATATTAGATATTATATCGCATATCTTTTAATGATAGTCACACTTTTAATTTATAAGAATTGCTAAATGATTCTCTACAAAAATAAATTGATACAAAAGAAGCACTAATCTCTAAAAAATTCAAAATCTTGAATCACTAACAAAGGGAAAACAAGGAAAATGTTTAAATAGTGATCGATCTCTAACACAAAATCATTTGGAAATGTGACATGGTAACAATTGATGTATGAGTCATAAGAAAACAAAACAAAACTCAACCTCATATAAAAGGAAATCATTCTTAATAATTTAATTTATGTTACTATGAAATCTAAAACAAAGGCCATTGTGTTCAATATAAGTGATAGGGAGGTTAGGAGAGCTAATCACTAGCCCTTGCCTAGGTCCACCTAGTGACCCTTCAGTGTCTCAATTGACACAAATGAACTATAGGAATCCTTCAAAGGTTTAATCCCCTCATCTTCAATCCCAAAAAAACTATAAATTCACTTCTACCAAGATAAAGCAAGATTCTTGGTGCTTACTCCTTCCATGCATACACTGACCCTTAAAACTAGGATAGGGGCTCACCACCTCCAAATGAACATAGGAACTTGCAGAGATGAGGATGTGTTGGAAAATTTCTTATTTGGTTCCATATGATTTTTTTGAACTCTCATTCCATCAATCTCCCTTACCGATCTCACACTTCCTTCTTTATTTAGGGCTACAAGGGAGAGCCCCAATTACATCTCCTTTGAGAAAATAGGGCCTTTCACCTATTTTCTTCAAAATGATCCTAGAAATTGATCATGGATTCTTGCAACATTATCTGACCTCTCAAGGATTTTAGAGGTTTTAGGGTTTCTCCAAGCCGTACAATCCCCTAACCAAAAATAGGTGCTTTTGGTAGAGTTTGAGGCTTTTACTGATTGCATGAAGTGTTCAGTGTGTTTGGGTGACCAGAGGGATTAATAAAACCTTCTCCTTTCATAAAGATATTTTAAATGACCTTTCCTAAGGTCTCCAACCACTAATCTACATTTCCATATTCATCCCTGCAACATATCTTCTTTCTTGGCTCAGTCCTTCCTAGTCGAGCTCACCATGGCTCGCCTAGGGCTTGACTATAAAATCATAAAGAAAGATTTCTAGGGCCCCTCCTTCTACATATGATACACTCATGGAGTCTACTCACTATCCCCAAAAGGCCGTATAGAATTAATAGTGGGATAGTGAGTTAGATCCGTATTTCTACAACTCTCATGGTATGAACCAGTGAGCAGTGCTAACACAAAAGAATTAAACTAGAACAATGAAATGAACATAAAATCCTAAAATTATTGTATAAATTGAAAATAAAGATACACATTAACAACTACCATCAACCATAAATCAAAATCTAACTCATAGCTTGACTCATGAATTCACTGTCTATAGAACTGTATCTAAATCCATACACTGTGCACACTTCTAGAAATTATTCTCTGTATAGTAGTATGACCAACCTCAGGATTTGGTCCAAGGTTCCCTTAAATATAATTAAGGTGGTTTTAGAAATGGTTTAGGGTCCTCATAAGATGATTAGGGCATTAGGTCAAGTTTAGATGGAGAAACTTTTAAAAGTTACAAACATTGTTAAGCAACTTTTACAACAATTTTACAACTTCCCCAATTCTTGCTATCCAAAGACCTTAGGAAGGTCCTATGGAGTGTTTTACTCCATTTCAACCATAAAATTGATTCTCCAGACATTCCTAACACTATGACATCATACTGACATCATACACCTACATTACCAAGCAGAAGACTATCATACTATAGTCTCATGATTAAGAACCTAGGACCTAGATAGACTTCAAATCCCTAGTGGAATCCACAACTTGGTCAACATGACCTTAGGGAAATCAAAACATGCCAAATATGGCTTACAAAAAAAGTAAAAGTAAGGGTGCTCCTGCACCATACTCTCCCTCTACACAAAAGACTTCAAGGTATAGTAGAGGATAGGATAGAAGGGTTGATGCCAGACTTCTTAAAGTTGCCTTCTTCCACCCATGTTGCTTAAAATTCAGGGTGTCTTTTCCATTTGATGAGGTTTTCCATGTAGACTCTATGCCTAGTTTGTTTCTTCACCCTGGATTCAAGTACCTTCTCAACTTGAGGCTTAGGCTTTGGAGGTATGGCCATTGAACTGATGTCAGATAATATCACCTACATATTCTAAGTTATCTCATTAAAAGGTCCTTTATATTTGACCAGGTCTTCCACATTGAAGACTGGAGAAATAGCAAAGTCTTGTGGGAGATCCACCTTGTAAGCATTGGATCCATACTTAGCCAAAATTTTTCATGGTCCAACTCTCTTCATTTTTAGCTTAGTAGGTGATCCCTTTTGCATCCTAGACTTGTTTACATGCACCATTACATAATCACCCACTACAAATTGAACATCCTTTCTTCTCTCATCTACCTTGGCCTTCAAATTTTGAGTTTCCTATGTCAAGGTTGTTTTGACTTGTTCTTTAACCTCCTTCATTGTTTGGGAGAAGTTCTCGACATGTCCACTCCTATGATCTGAACCTACTAGGTCTCTGAGCTCATGTACACCTCTTAGGTGCATTCCATAAACCACCTCAAAAGGATTCTTTCTTGTGGTTCAGTTCACACTATCATTATAAGAATACTCTTCTTGAGGGAGGACTAAATCCCATGTTTGTCCATACTTCTTAGTTTGGAACCTTAAAAATTTACCTAGTACCCTATTGATTACTTCAATTTGGCCTTCCATTTGAGGATGATAAGCTGAGCCAAATGATAAGTTATTTACCAACCTATTCTATGGGTCTTCCTAAAATGACCCATAAACTTTTCATCTCTATCAGAAACTATGCTAAGGGGAAGTCCATGAATTATTAACACTTCCTTGAAGAAGAGTTGAACAATGTGATTAGTATCATGTGTTGTTTTGCAGGGGATGAAATGACTCATCTTACTAAATCGGTCTACCACCACATAGATACTATCCATCCCTGTCCTTGTCTTGGGGATCCCCACTATGAAGTCCATGCTAATGCATTCGCATGACCTATTAGGAATGGGTAGGGGCTGATAAAGTCCTACATTGTTGGTTCCTCCTTTTTCTTTCATGCATATCACACATTGCTCCACATATCTTCTGACATCTCTAGGTAGCTTAGGCCAATAGTATAACCTTTGTACCAACTCCATTATTTTATTGATGCCAAAATGGACACTAAGACTTCCATTATTCTTTTATTGAATGTGATTCTCTCTCATTGATCCCTTGGGAACACACAATTGATTCCCCTTGAACAACAACCCACTTTGCAAATTATAGTCATAAAACTAGCTATGGAAATGGTTATGAAAATCAGAGCATACCTAATAAGCCTCTGAGAAATCCTCAACATCCTTGTAGAGGTCCTTGAAGCCATCTATCCCTATGCTTTGGAGTTGAACCTCTTTTACTATTAGCAACCTCCTAATCAATGCATTTTCTACCTTATTCAACTATCCCTTCTTGTGCTTGATAGGGAAGGTGAAGTCCCGTAGATACTCCATCCATTTGAGATGTCTATTACTTAGCTTCTCTTGGGTGTTGATGTAGCTCAAGGCTTGACTGTCTGTGAATACCATAAACTCTTTAGGAAGGAGGTAATGCCTCCACTTCCTAAGTGACTGAACTAAAGCATATAGCTCTAAGTCATTGACTGAATAATTCTTCTTAGACTCATTAAGCTTCTCACTAAAGAAGGCTATGGGCCTATCTTCTTGACTCAACACTCCTCCAACTTCTATGCCACTTTCATCACACTCCAAGATGAATAATTTATCAAAACTAGGTAGTAGGAGAATGGGTTATGTTGCTACTTGCTGCTTCAATTTCTAAAATGCCTTGTTGGCTTCTAGTGTCCATTTAAACTTGGTCTTCACTCCACCCTTGATGGTGTACAAGACTGGTGCACATATGCCACTAAATTTCCTTATAAACTTCCTATAAAATTAAGCAAGACCATGAAAAATTCTTACTTATGTCCCTGTGGTTGGTGTAGGCCAATTTAGGATAGCTTCCACCTTGCTTGGGTTTATTTTCAGCTGACTTTTGGATACCAAAAATCCCAAATAAAATAGCTCTTGCTTGAGGAATTCACATTTATCCAAGTTGATTTCCAACTGTCCCTCATGGAGTCTCTCGAATACAATCTCCAAATGTGTTAGGTGCTCCTCTTTTGTCTTGCTGAAGATAAGTATATCATCAAGATATACCGCCACAAATCTTCCTATGTAGTCTTTTAGCACCTCATTCATCAACCTCATGAATGTGCTAGGGGCATCAGTAAGCCCAAATGGAATTACAAGCCACTCATATAGCCCTACAATAGTCTTAAAGGCTATCTTCCACTCAGCTCCATCCTTTATCCTAATCTGGTGGTAACCACTCTTAAGATCCAACTTGGTGAAAAATTGGGCTCCTCCTAAATAGGCCATCAATTCCTCAATCCTAAGTATGGGTAACCTATACCTAATTTTTATCTGGTTAATGGCTCTTGAATTAGTGCAAAGCCTCCATTTTCCCCCTTTCTTGGATCCTAGGACCACTGGTATCGCACATGGGAAAATGCTCTTCTTTATTAGCCCTTGATCAAGAAATTCTTGCACTTGTCTTGCCACCTCTTGGTTCTACTCCAGTGTGAGTTTATAGATGCTACCTTATTTGGTAATGAGGCCCCTGGTATGAAGTAAATTTGATGACTTATTCACCTCTTAGGTCGTAAGGTTGCTGGTGTCCCATCACTTATAATATCCTTGTACTTACCATGTAATTCATGAATCTCCTTTGGTAGTCGTGCTTGAGTAGACTTCTCTTCTTCCTTAGGCTTCACTACTATGGAATATCCTTCACTGTCCCTTTCTTGGAGTTCATGTAAAAAATCCTTCCCACTAATCAACAACATACTAGGAGTCTTGGACTCCTCCCCTTCTTCTTCTAGCAAGGATTGTAACTTGAAGGTTCTTCCATCATTCTTAAAGGTGACAATATTGTCTTTCCCATTTTATATAGCTTCTTTATCAAATTTCCATGGCATTCCTAACAATAGGTGGCATGCATCTATGGGTAGCACATCATACAACAACTTGTGTTTATACCCACCAATAGAAAATTCAGCCCATGCTTGCTCATTTACTAGGACACTTTGTCCCTTATTCAACCATGTTACCTTGTAAGGATTGGTATGAGGTACCTTAGGAAGATTGAGTTTCTTGATTGCCTCTCCTACAATGATGTTGTCTATGGAACCATAATGAACAATCACCTTGCATACTTTCCCCATGACTTTACAGTTCACTCTAAAGAGTGCTCTTCTTTTCCTTGGCTCTTCCTTTGCTAGCTATCTAATGAGTACCCTCCTAAACATGAGGTCCTATCCCATTTATGATTCAATACAAATTATTTTTGGTGATTTGACACTTGAAGTGTCCTCTTGAGTGTAGGCCACTCTCTTTTCTACATTTGAAGAAGATGCCTTATCCGAGCACCTATAGGCTGGATGTCCCATCTGCCCACAGTTATAACATTTCATGCTAGAAAAATAGGAATGTTTCTGCCTACACTTCTACCTTTGTTGGAGCCTCCTTTGTTGCCTCTAACTTTGCCAAAGTTCCATCTAGAAGATGACTCACTGCTATGCTCTACAAGTTTTGAATCTCCCCAACTTCTTTGTTCAATCCCTCTACCTAGGTAACTTCCTCTATGTCCCCTTTGGTCTTTTCCTCTACCTCTTCTCTTGGAGGTTTGATCTTGTTTCCTTGTACTCTTGTCTTCTTGATCTTGATGGTCAGTTGATAACACTAGTGTACTATCTTGGGATTGAGAAGAGTCATCTCTACTTGAATAATACACTTCAAGCCATTCAAATATCTGGATACTTTGATTCTTTCATCCTTTGATACATTTGACCTCATGCAAAGATTTTGAAATTCCTCTGTATAGGAATTCACATGAAGGAATTTTTATCTTAAAATCTACCTCTTTTTATGTAGTTGAATCTCATAGTCATCTGGCATGTAGGCTTCCCTTATTTTTCTCATGATGCCCTTCCAAGTAGAGATTGTACTCTTTCCTTCCTTTTCTCTCTCAGTTTGGATAAACTTCCACCATGTTAATGCAGAGCCTTAAAGCCTAGATTTGGCCACCCTTACCTTTTGTGCCTTGGTGATTGCATCACATTCAAAATGGTTCTCCATGCCTTCTATCTAGTCCATGACTAGATATGCTTCCATCTTACCATTGAATAAAGGTATCCCTTCTAGATCCTTCACACTCATGGCTTTAAAGGCTTTCAAGATGGGCTCTTCATGTAACATAGGGTCTAGTTCTGGAGTCTTGTCATCTTCAGGAATCTCTTTGTCCTTTTCTTCTCTCCAATCCAACTTATCACTAAATTCTTTACTCTTTATCTACACTTCACCCAATGCTTATTCCAATTGGGCTATCCTTTCCCTTAACAACCTATTTTCTTCCTCTTGGTCCTCAAATTTCTTGGCCAACTCCACATGAGTCACCATGTTTAAAGACCCACTAGATTCACACTCTGACATGCACTAGATCCAATAAAATTTTGGGGCTATGATACCAATCTGATAGGGAGGCTGGGAGAGCTAATCGCTAGCCCTTGCCTAGGTCAACCTAGTGACCCTTCAGTATCTCAATTGACACAAATGACCTATAGGAATCCTTTAAAGGTGCAATACCCTAGTCTTGAACCCCAACCAGACTACTAATTCACTTCCACCAAGGCAAAGAAAGATTCTTGGTGCTTACTCCTTCCATGCATACACTGACCATTAAAAATAAGATAAGTGCTCACCACCTCAAAATGAACATAGGAAATTGAAGAGATAAGGATGTGTTGGAAAATGTCTTATTTGGTTCCATATGATGTTCTTGAACTCTCACTTCATGAATCTCCCTTACCAATCTCACACTTCCTTCTTTATTTAGGGCTACAAGGGAGAGCCCCAATTAGGCCTCCTTCTCTGAGAAAATAGCCTTGTCTTTCACCTATTTGATTCCAAATGATCCTAGAAATTGATCGTGGATTCTTGAAAAATTATCCAACCTCTCAAGGATTTTAGAGGTTTTAGGGTTTCTCCAGGCCATACAATCCCCTAACAAAAAATAGGTGCTTTTGGTAGAGTTTGAGGCTTTTACTAATTGTATGAAGTGTTTATTGTGTTTGTGTGACTAGATGGATTGATCACACCTTCTCCTTGCATACAGATATTTTCAATGACCTTGCCTAAGGTCTCCAACCACTAGTTCACATTTCCATATTCATCCCTGCAACATATCTTCTTTCTTGGTTCAGTCCTTCCTAGCCAGGCTCACCATGGCTCGCCTAGGGATTGACTGTAAAATCATAAATAAATCTTTCTAGGGACTCTCCTTCTGCATAAGATACACTCATGGAGTCTACTCACTATCCTCAAAAGGCCATAGAGAATGAAATGTGGGATAGTGAGGTAGATCCCCATTTCTACAAATCTCCTAGTATGAATCAGTGCCCAGTGCTAACACAAAAGAATTAAACTAGAATAATGAGATGAACAAAAAAACCTAAACTAATTGTAGAAATTGAAAGTAAAGAGAAACATTAACAACTACCATCAACCATAGATCAAAATATAACTCATAGCTTGACTCATGAATTCACTGTCTATAGAACTGTATCTAAATCCATACACTATGCACACTTCCAAAAATTATTCTCCGTACAGTAGTATGATCAACCTCAGGATTCGGTACAAGGTTCCCTTAAATAGAACTAAGGTGGGTTTAGGAAGGGTTTAGGGTCCTCATAAGTCGATTACGACATTATGCCAAGTTTAGACCGAGCAACTTTTAAAAGTTACAAAAGTTGCTAAGCAACTTTTACAACAATTTTACAACTTTCCCAATTCTTGCTTTCTAAAGACCTTAGGAGGGTCCTAGATGGAGTGTTTGACTCCATTTTGACCCTAAAATTAATTCTCCACACATTCCTAACCCTATGACATCATCCTGACATCATACACCTACATTACCAAGTAGAAGACTATCATACAATAGTCTCATGATTAAGAACCTAGGACCTAGATAGACTCCAAATCCCTAGTAAAATCCACAACTTGGTCAACATGACCTTAGGGAAATCAAAACATGCCACAGATGGCTTACAAAAAAATTAAAAATAAGGGTGCTACTTCACCAATAAGATTATCTTAGGGGGATTCATAATAGAAATATAAATAACATAGATTAGGTATAATAATAATTCTCAACTTATATTAGGTATGATGTTAAGATGAATTTTACATCTAATTCATGGCTTTGGTATTTCCCAATGTATAATATTTGCAAGGATGAAAATGGATTTAGATATCCTACTATATAAAATTGTCAAAGAATTTATGAACTAATTTCCCTGAGATCCATGCTACTACCTTGGCCAAGTTCCTTCATTTTGTAGCCTATTTATTTTCTATTTTAATTCTAAAGATTAATTAACATAACAAAAGGTTGGAACAAACCCTTTTAAAAAATAAACTATATAAAAATATTCAATTAAATGTTGCTTCCTATTTATGTTTAATAAATACTATGGGTATGGTTATAAAAAAATCTCATTTTATTATATGGATTGGGGTTTCCACACGACTTCCTGATGTCAACAAGCTGCATAGAATAATATGGGCTAATAATTGAAGGCATAGTATACATATAATAGAAAAAAAAATTAGTCATTGAAGAATCATTTACAAATTCTATATCAATAATGTCTATTTTTTTTGTGGATATTCAAATTTTTTCTATTTGGTAATGCCTTAATGAAAATATTTTCCAATTGATTTTCATATTTTTTAAACTTGAGGTAGAATTCTCCATTTTTAACCAATTCCTAGACAAAATAGTAACTTGTATCAATGTTCTTACTCCTATTGTGAAATTCATGATTCGTTGATAATGCAATTTTTGACTTGTTTAATTATGAAATAATTTTACAAAACTTGCCATTGTTGAATATGATGAATAACTGAGGGTGGGGGATGAATCGGTTATCCACAAACACTTTCTAAAACCTTTATAGCGTTAATAAACTCATAAACCTTACAAATGCTTAAGATATATATAAATATATTAAATTATGTACTGTTGGTAACCACAACAAGTAATTATAATAGATATGAAAAGGAAAGAACAAAAACACCAACACAAGGAATACCAAAATTTATGAGGAAACCCAAATTGGGAAAAACCATAGAGAAGCTAATTCAGATGAAATGAAACATTGGTTAAGGTGATTTTTACAAGAGGCTCACTATTGGTTTTTTCATAGCGGGTTTCTTATTTTTATTTTCTCAGTATTGTTTAGCTCAATTCTAGTTGGGATAGCTAACCCTAATACAAAAATAGATGGTTTTATAGATAAAACATGAACTGATAAGATTACATTTGAATATTTATGAAATAGTTCAATAATTAAGCTCAATTACCTCATCCAATAGAAGATTTGATTGGTGATCTTCTCTTTATATACCACTGTCTAATCCACTGCAATTCTATATGCAAATCCCTTCTTGATCTCTCAATATTATTCTATACTTAGCTTCATCTTGCCTACATCACTGTCAATAACTCACTCAAAAATCCTTTTACAACTTTCTTATCTTCTTCCACATTCACACTCCCATGGATTCAATACAAAAAGCTTTCTTTATTTATACAAGTATCCAATCATACATATTTCAACCTGATGCAAGAGCATCCTGGGTGTAAGAGCAATCTTGCATCACCCAAAAATATTTCTATTTTTGTATTCAATAAGGGCTATTTTGTGCAGAGCTGCTATTTATGGAAAGTTACTATTTTTGGTAATTTTTGTATGTGCTCAGAATGATCTTATTTCTTTCTTGGAGGTTCATTTTGGTCATATAAGTCTGCCAGTAAAGTTTCATTGCCAGATCAAGTGTATATTGGAAGATATTGAAGATTTTCGATATTGTCAGCAGGGTACAGAAACTTTGAACTCAGTTTTGAAGGCTTTAGATGCCCCGGATGATGTCAAAAATTTGGGTGACGAGCACTTGCACCGGTCAAGCCTGTAGAGCGCTTCGTGGCATTTCTGAAATGGGGTTATAATAGCCGAGCAGGTCAACGGGTGATGACTTATGGTCTTTGGAAGTTGGGCCACCTGAAATGGCGAAAAATAATTTTCTTCAAAATTTCTGTTCGGGTTTCAAACGTTATCTTGAGCCGACTATGATGTAATAAAATGTAAAATAAAATAATTCTAAGTTTGGTCGGCCTTATTGAGTAAAATTCTGGAACCTTCCAGGCGGTGGAAAATTGCCTATATAAGGAAGGCTGTATTATTGTCTTAGGCAGTTCAGAATAGTTCTGGGTAGTAGATCTGGGTAATAGTTCGAGGCTTTGTCCTACAAAATATTGTAAGGGAATGCCCATGTGGCTTTGCATATTGTAATTCTGAAAGTTTGTAATTCCACATTTGTGGAGATAATAAGAAGCCAATTTTCTGTTCTTGCATATTATTGTTGTTGTTTCTCTATTTCTATTATGTGTTTGTGGTATTAAGGGGAGCACCCTTCATCAAGTGGTATCAGAGCAGAAGTTTTTGAGTGTGTAAACAGATCGCCGACTATGAGGCAGTTTGCACCAGGACCGTGGCTAGGGTTTCAGTGCGCATCGCGAAAATGCCTCCACGAAGGGAACGTGGCGGAAGAGATGGTGTAGTGACACCTGAGGTTAGAGAGCTGAAGAGACAAGTGCGAGCATTGCAAGAAGAGATTCGTAGAGGAATGAATCTTAATGTCAGAGACGAAAGCGAGGATGAAGCCGAAGAAGAATATCAAAAAGGAGAAATTAAAATTGTGAACCAGGAAGAAGAAAGACTTTTTCGGGTGATTTCCAAGATTGGGAAAAGACCTAAGATTGAGGTCCCTACATTTTCTGGAAATCTTAACCCAGAGGAATTGATTGACTGGATCAATGAATGTGAAGAATATTTTGAGTATGAATATGTTGAGGATCCTGATAGGGTCAAATTTGCGAAGGCCAGACTGAAAGGTCATGCGAAGATATGGTGGCAAGAGATTCAGTTGGAGCGAAATAGAAGGGGAAAGGAGAAAATCACGAGATGGGATCGGATGGTGGATAAATTGAAGTGACAGTTCATTCCTGTTGATTATGAGCTTGACCTACTGAAGAAAATGCAGAGTTTGAAGCAAGCGGGAAGATCTGTTCAGGAGTATACAGAGGAGTTCTATCGACTTCTCATCAGAACAGGCCATGCAGAAGCTGATAAGGAGAAAGTTGCCCGATACCTTAATGGGTTAAGGCCAAGCATTCAGGAGGAGCTGAATCTGGTTCGAATGAACAGTATTGAAGAGGCATACCAGTTTGCCCTAAAAGTAGAGGAAAAGCTGAACAAGAAGTTTGAGAGCAGACAAAATGGAAGAGGTCGCGGTGGACGATCTGGTGGACGGTCATATGGTGGCCGAAATGAGGATTCGAAAAAGAAGGATGAGGCCAGTAGCAGTCAGAATCAGCGAGGAAATAATTCCAATCGCTTCCAAGATCAGAGTAATAGATATCAGAGAGGAAGAGGAAGGGGACAAGGATCTGGAAGAGGTGGCTTCCGTGGAACATGTTTTCACTGTGGAGAAGAAGGTCATAGGGCATTTGAATGTCCTCAGCGCCAAGGCAGAATAGACAGGAGAAATGAAAGCCAGGCCAGAGTTGCACATGTAGATGAAGATGCCAGATCATCAAATTCTGAAGATGCTGAAAAAGGAGAAACGTTGATTAACAGAAGAGTCCTGTTGAGTGGTGAGAATGAACCTGAGCAAAGGAGGAGCCTGTTCCGCACCAGGTGCAAGTATGAAGGTAAATGTTGTGATGTGATTATTGATAGTGGAAGCACTGACAATTTAGTGTCAGAAGAGATGGTGACAAAGTTGAAGCTCAAGAGACAGAAACACCCACATCCATATCAGATTGCCTGGGTACAGGATGACCACAAGGTCATGGTCAATGAACAATGCCTGGTGAAGTTCAAGATTGGCGGATACTAAGATGAGGTATTGTGTGATATCATATCTATGGATGCATGTCATATGTTATTAGGTAGACCATGGCAGTTTGACAGATGTGCTGTACACGATGGCTGTGCGAATACCTATTCCCTGACAAAGGATGGAGTGCGACATAAGCTAAAGCCATTGAAGAAGACCAAAGAAAAGGTATGTGGTAATGCAAGAATAACATTTGTTGATGGAAGAAAATTTCTAGATGGTATGAGGCATGAGCATGTGTGTTTTGCTTTAATTCCAAAAGTTGGTAAAGAAGAAGTAGAGGATGTACCTGTAGAGGTTGCAGATTTATTGAATGAGTTTCAGGATGTTGTATCTGATAATGTACCTGATGGATTACCACCGGTAAGGAAGATCAGTCATCAGATGGATTTGATTCCAGGAGCCAATTTTCCAAACAAGGCAGCACATAGAATGACACCAGCAGAAAGTGAAGAGTTGAACAGACAAGTACACGAGTTATTGCAGAAAGGGTTGATTCGAGAGAGTTTGAGTCCCTGTGCTGTACCAGCGGTATTAGCACCAAAGAAGAATGGAGAGTGGAGGATGTGTACAGATTCCAGAGCAATAAACAAGATCACAATCAAGTATAGGTTTCCATTGCCACGAATGGATGATATTATAGATTGTTTAAGTGGAGCTGTATATTTCTCAAAGATAGATCTGAAGAGTGGATATCACCAGATTCGGATCAGAGAAGGCGATGAATGGAAGACTGCCTTCAAGACAAAGGAAGGGCTATATGAGTGGTTACTCATGCCTTTTGGGCTAACCAATGCACCGAGCACTTTCATGCGGCTCATGAACGAGGTTCTGAAAGAATTTCTGGGTAAGTTTGTCATTGTTTACCTAGATGATATTTTGATTTTTAGTAAGACATTGGAGGAGCATATGATGCATATTCGTATGGTATTTGAGAAGCTGAGAGAAGAGAAATTGTTGATTAATTTAAAGAAGTGCAGTTTTGTGAAGAAAGAGTTAGTGTATTTGAGATTTGTAGTTTCAACAGAAGGTCTAAAAATGGACCCAGAGAAGGTACAGGCTATCCTTGAATGGTCTACTCTAAGGAGTGCTACTGAGGTAAGATCTTTTCATGGTTTGGCTAGCTTTTACAGAAAGTTTATCAAAAATTTTAGCAGTATTTGTGGTCCCTTGACTGAAACAATGAGAGGGGATAGAAAAGAGTTTAAGTGGACTAATGGGGCAGAAAAGAGTTTTCAACTGTTGAAACAAAAAGTTACAGAACAACCTGTTTTAGCGCTTCCAGATTTTAATAAGGTGTTTCAAGTAGATTGTGATGCTAGTGGTACTGCAATAGGAGCTGTTATGAGCCAAGAAGGTAAACCTGTTGCTTATTTCAGTGAGAAGTTAAATGATGCCAAGAGGAAATATTCTATTTATGATCAGGAATTTTATGCTATAGTTCAGGCATTAAATAAGTGGAGACATTATCTGCTTCCTAATGAGTTTGTTTTGTATACTGATCATCAAGCTTTGCAATATCTGAATAGTCAAGGAAAGTTGAATCAAAGGCATTTGAAATGGGTTGAGTTTTTGCAGAGTTATACATTTGTTTTGAAACACAGGAGTGGAAAGTCTAATAGGGTTGTAGATGCTCTTAGCAGAAGGCAACTATTGCTGACAGAAATGAAGATTGAAGTGGTTGGGTTCAAAGAACTCAAAAATTTGTATCCAGAGGATCCTGATTTTGGTGAAGCTTGGAAAGCTTGTACAGAACCTGTTACTCTAGACAGGACAAAATGGTTAGATTTCATCATCTAGGATGATATGCTATTCAGAGGGAGTCAGTTGTGCATTCTACGAAGTTCTATGAGGGAGAATCTCATCAAGGAGAAGCATAGCGGAGGATTGGCTGGACATTTTGGTCATGATAAAACCATTGGTTTGGTTAGTGAGAATTATTATTGGCCACAGTTGCAGCAAGATGTGAAGAAGTTTGTACAGAGTTGCAGAGTATGTCAGATGGCGAAAGGAGTGAAGCAGAATACAGGGTTGTATCATCCATTACCCGTACCAGAGAAGCCTTGGGAGGATATCAGCATGGACTTTGTTCTTGGTTTACCGAGGACTCAGCGGGGACATGATTCAATTTGTGTGGTGGTTGACAGATTTTCAAAGATGGCACATTTCATTCCCTACAAGAAGACTAATGATATTGTTCATGTAGCAGAATTATTTTTCAGAGAAGTGGTGAGACTACATGGCTTGCCAAGGACCATAGTTTCAGATCGGGACACTAAGTTTGTTGGATATTTCTGGCGTACGTTGTGGAAGAAGTTGAAGACAGATTTGAAGTTCAGTTCATCACATCATCCACAGACTGATGGACAGACAGAGGTGGTGAATAGGAGTTTGGGAAATTTGCTAAGATGTTTGGTTGGAGATAAGCCAACAGGATGGGATTTGATTTTACCACAAGCGGAATTTGCATACAATAATTCTGTCAACAGGAGCACTGGTAAATCACCATTCCAGATTGTATATGGAAGTAGTCCAAGAAATGCATTTGAATTGAGGAAGATAGATAAAGGAGAAATAAGTAGTGCTGAAGCTGAGGATTTTGCAGAACACTTGAAGAACATCCATGAGGAGGTGAGGAAGCATATTACCAAGATGAACGCACAGTATAAGGCTAAGGCAGATGAGAAAAGGAGGTATAAGAAATTTTAGGTTGGTGATGAAGTCATGGTTCATTTGTGGAAGGAGCGGTTTCCAGTTGGTACATATAACAAGCTGAAAATGAAGAAGTTTGGACCATGCAGGATACTAAAGAAACATGATTCAGAAAACGCATATGAGGTAGAATTGCCTACTTAGCTAAATATTTCACCAGTGTTTAACATTTTAGATTTGATAGAGTATCATGAAGGAGGTGTTGAAGATGAGATCACAACAGCACAGTGGAGTATTCCAGCAACCAGTTCAGATATCAAGGAGATCGAAGACATATTGGACAGTCGTGTTGGCAGAAGCACAAGGAACAGGACATATGACGAGTATTTGGTCAAATGGAAAGGATGACCTGTTGAAGATTCATCATGGCTAACAAAGGAGGAGGTTGACCGTCTTGGTTTTCCTCTGCACACCTAAGTCGTGACAGGGTCACTTCTACAATTACCCTTGGTGTCTGATGCAGGAGCATCCTGGGTGTAAGAGCAATCTTGCATCACCCAAAAATATTTCTATTTTTGTATTCAATAAGGGCTATTTTGTGCAGAGCTGCTATTTATGGAAAGTTACTATTTTTGGTAATTTTTGTATGTGCTTAGAATGATCTTATTTCTTTCTTGGAGGTTCATTTTGGTCATATAAGTCTGCCAGTAAAGTTTCATTGCCAGATCAAGTGTATATTGGAAGATATTGAAGATTTTCGGTATTGGCAGCAGGGTACAGAAACTTTGAACTCAGTTTTGAAGGCTTTAGAGGCCCCGTATGAGGTCAAAAATTTGGGTGACAGGCGCTTACACAGGTCAATCCTGTAGAGCACTTTGTGGAGTTTCCGAAATGGGGTTATAATAGCCGAGCGGGTCAACGGGTGATAACTTATGGTCTTCGGAAGTTGGGCCACCTGAAGTGGCGAAAAATAATTTTCTTCAAAATTTCTGTTCAGGTTTCAAAGGTTATTTTGAGCCGACTATGATGTAATAAAATGTAAAATAAAATAATTCTAAGTTTGGTCGGCCTTATTGACTAAAATTCTGGAACCTTCCAGGCGGTGGAAAATTGCCTATATAAGAAAGGCTGTATTATTGTCTTAGGCAGTTCAGAATAGTTCTGGGTAGTAGATCTGGGTAATAGTTCGAGGCTTTGTCCTATAGAATATTGTAAGGGAATGCCCATGTGGCTTTGCATATTGTAATTCTGAAAGTTTGTAATTCCACATTTGTGGAGATAATAAGAAGCCAATTTTCTGTTCTTGCATATTATTATTGTTGTTTCTCTATTTCTGTTATGTGTTTGTGGTATTAAGGGGAGCACCTCTTCATCAAGTGGTATCAGAGCAGGAGTTCTTGAGTGTGTAAACAGATCGCCGACTGTGAGGCAGTTTGCACCAGGACCGTGGCTAGGGTTTCAGCGCGCATCGCGAAAATGCCTCCACGAAGGGAACGTGGCGGAAGAGCTGGTGTAGTGACACCTGAGGTTAGAGAGCTGCAGAGACAAGTGCGAGCATTGCAAGAAGAGATTCGTAGATGAATGAATCTTAATGTCAAAGACGAAAGCGAGGATGAAGCCGAAGAAGAATATCAAGAAGGAGAAATTGAAATTGTGAACCAGGAAGAAGAAAGACTTTTTCGGGCGATTTCTAAGATTGGGAAAAGACCTAAGATTGAGGTCCCTACATTTTATAGAAATCTTAACCCAGAGGAATTGATCGACTGGATCAATGAATGTGAAGAATATTTTGAGTATGAAGATGTTGAGGATCTTGATAGGGTCAAATTTGCGAAGGCCAGACTGAAAGGTCATGCGAAGATATGGTGGCAAGAGATTCAGTTGGAGCGAAATAGAAGGGGAAAGGAGAAAATCACGAGATGGGATCGGATGGTGGATAAATTAAAGTGACAGTTCATTCCTGTTGATTATGAGCTTGACCTACTAAAGAAAATGCAGAGTTTGAAGCAAGCGGGAAGATCTGTTCAGGAGTATACAGAGGAGTTCTATCGACTTCTCATCAGAACAGGTCATGCAGAAGTTGATAAGGAGAAAGTTGCCGGATACCTTAATGGGTTAAGGCCAAGCATTCAGGAGGAGCTGAATCTGGTTCGAATGAACAGTATTGAAGAGGCATACCAGTTTGCCCTAAAAGTAGAGGAAAAGCTGAACAAGAAGTTTGAGAACAGACAAAATGGAAGAGGTCGCGGTGGACGATCTGGTGGACAGTCATATGGTGGCCGAAATGAGGATCCGAAAAAGAAGGATGAGGCCAGTAGCAGTCAGAATCACTGAGGAAATAATTCCAATCGCTTCTAGGATCAGAGTAATAGAGATCAGAGAGGAAGAGGAAGGGGACAAGGATCTCGAAGAGGTGGCTTCCGTGGAACATGTTTTCACTGTGGAGAAGAAGGTCATAGGGCATTTGAATGTCCTCAGCGCCAAGGCAGAATAGACAGGAGAAATGAAGGCCAAGCCAGAGTTGCACATGTAGATGAAGATGCCAGATCATCAAATTCTGAAGATGTTGAAAGAGGAGAAACGTTGATTAACAGAAGAGTCCTGTTGAGTGGTGAGAATGAACCTAAGCAAAGGAGGAGCCTATTCCGCACCAGGTGCAAGTGTGAAGGTAAATGTTGTGATGTGATTATTGATAGTGAAAACACTGACAATTTAGTGTCAGAAGAGATGGTGACAACGTTGAAGCTCAAGAGACAGAAACACCCACATCCATATCGGATTGCCTGGGTACAGGATGACCACAAGGTCATGGTCAATAAACAATGCCTGGTGAAGTTCAAGATTGGCGGATACCAAGATGAGGTATTGTGTGATATCATATCTATGGATGCATGTCATATGTTATTAGGTAGACCATGGCAGTTTGACAGATGTGCTGTACACGATGGCCGTGCGAATACCTATTCACTGACAAAGGATGGAGTGCGACATAAGTTAAAGCCATTGAAGGAGACCGAAGAAAAGGTATGTGGTAATGCAAGAATAACATTTGTTGATGGAAGAAAATTCCTAGATGGTATGAGGCATGAGCATGTGTGTTTTGCTTTAATTCCAAAAGTTGGTAAAGAAGAAGCAGAGGATGTACCTGTAGAGGTTGCAGATTTGTTGAATGAGTTTCAGGATGTTGTATCTGATAATGTACCTGATGGATTACCACCGGTAAGGAAGATCAGTCATCAGATAGATTTGATTTCAGGAGCCAGTTTGCCAAACAAGGCAGCACACAGAATGACACCAGCAGAAAGTGAAGAGTTGAACAGACAAGTACACGAGTTATTGCAGAAAGGGTTGATTCGAGAGAGTTTGAGTCCCTGTGCTGTACCAGCGGTATTAGCACCAAAGAAGAATGGAGAGTGGAGGATGTGTACAGATTCCAGAGCAATAAACAAGATCACAATCAAGTATAGGTTTCCATTGCCACGAATGGATGATATTATGGATTGTTTAAGTGGAGCTGTGTATTTCTCAAAGATAGATCTGAAGAGTGGATATCACCAGATTCGGATCAGAGAAGGCGATGAATGGAAGACTACCTTCAAGACAAAGGAAGGACTATATGAGTGGTTACTCATGCCTTTTGGGCTAACCAATGCACCGAGCACTTTCATGCGGCTCATGAACGAGGTTCTGAAAAAATTTCTGGGTAAGTTTGTCATTGTTTACCTAGATGATATTTTGATCTTTAGTAAGACATTGGAGGAGCATATGATGCATATTCGTATAGTATTTGAGAAGCTGAGAGAAGAGAAATTGTTGATTAATTTGAAGAAGTGCAGTTTTGTGAAGAAAAAGTTAGTGTATTTGAGATTTGTAGTTTCAGCAGAAGGTCTAAAAATGGACCCAGAGAAGGTACAGGCTATCCTTGAATGGTCTACTCTAAGGAGTGCTACTGAGGTAAGATCTTTTCATGGTTTGGCTAGCTTTTATAGAAAGTTTATCAAAAATTTTAGCAGTATTTGTGGTCCCTTGACTGAAACAATGAGAGGGGATAAAAAAGAGTTTAAGTGGACTAATGGGGCAGAAAAGAGTTTTCAACTGTTGAAACAAAAAGTTACAGAACAACCTGTTTTAGCGCTTCCAGATTTTAATAAGGTGTTTCAAGTAGATTGTGATGCTAGTGGTACTGCAATAGGAGCTGTTATGAGCCAAGAAGGTAAACCTGTTGCTTATTTCAGTGAGAAGTTAAATGATGCCAAGAGGAAATATTCTATTTATGATCAGGAATTTTATGCTATAGTTCAGGCATTAAATAAGTGGAGACATTATCTGCTTCCTAATGAGTTTGTTTTGTATACTGATCATCAAGCTTTGCAATATCTGAATAGTCAAGGAAAGTTGAATCAAAGGCATTTGAAATGGGTTGAGTTTTTGCAGAGTTATACATTTGTTTTGAAACACAGGAGTGGAAAGTCTAATAGGGTTGTAGATGCTCTTAGCAGAAGGCAACTATTACTGACAGAAATGAAGATTGAAGTGGTTGGGTTCAAAGAACTCAAGAATTTGTATCCAGAGGATCCTGATTTTGGTGAAGCTTGGAAAGCTTGTACAGAACCTGTTACTCTAGACAGGACAAAATGGTTAGATTTCATCATCTAGGATGATATGCTATTTAGAGGGAGTCAGTTGTGCATTCCACGAAGTTCTATGAGGGAGAATCTCATCAAGGAGAAGCATAGCGGAGGATTGGCTGGACATTTTGGTCGTGATAAAACCATTGGTTTGGTTAGTGAGAATTATTATTGGCCACAGTTGCAGCAAGATGTGAAGAAGTTTGTACAGAGTTGCAGAGTATGTCAGATGGCGAAAGGAGTGAAGCAGAATACAGGGTTGTATCATCCATTACCCGTACCAGAGAAGCCTTGGGAGGATATCAGCATGGACTTTGTTCTTGGTTTACCGAGGACTCAGCGGGGACATGATTCAATTTGTGTGGTGGTTGACAGATTTTCAAAGATGGCACATTTCATTCCTTACAAGAAGACTAATGATATTGTTCATGTAGCAGAATTATTTTTCAGAGAAGTGGTGAGACTACATGGCTTGCCAAGGACCATAGTTTCAGATCGGGACACTAAGTTTGTTGGATATTTCTGGCGTACGTTGTGGAAGAAGTTGAAGACAGATTTGAAGTTCAGTTCATCACATCATCCAGAGACTGATGGACAGACAGAGGTGGTGAATAGGAGTTTGGGAAATTTGCTAAGATGTTTGGTTGGAGATAAGCCAACAGGATGGGATTTGATTTTACCACAAGCGGAATTTGCATACAATAATTCTGTCAACAGGAGCACTGGTAAATCACCATTCCAGATTGTATATGGAAGTAGTCCAAGAAATGCATTTGAATTGAGGAAGATAGATAAAGGAGAAATAAGTAGTGCTGAAGCTGAGGATTTTGCAGAACACTTGAAGAACATCCATGAGGAGGTGAGGAAGCATATTACCAAGATGAACGCACAGTATAAGGCTAAGGCAGATGAGAAAAGGAGGTATAAGAAATTTTAGGTTGGTGATGAAGTCATGGTTCATTTGTGGAAGGAGCGGTTTCCAGTTGGTACATATAACAAGCTAAAAATGAAGAAGTTTGGACCATGCAGGATACTAAAGAAACATGATTCAGAAAACGCATATGAGGTAGAATTGCCTACTGAGCTAAATATTTCACCAGTGTTTAACATTTCAGATTTGATAGAGTATCATGAAGGAGGTGTTGAAGATGAGATCACAACAGCACAGTGGAGTATTCCAGCAACCAGTTCAGATATCAAGGAGATCGAAGACATATTGGACAGTCGTGTTGGCAGAAGCACAAGGAACAGGACATATGACGAGTATTTGGTCAAATGGAAAGGATGACCTGTTGAAGATTCATCATGGCTAACAAAGGAGGAGGTTGACCGTCTTGGTTTTCCTCTGCACACCTAAGTCGTGACAGGGTCACTTCTCTAATTACCTTGGGTGTTTGATGCAGGAGCATCCTGGGTGTAAGAGCAATCTTGCATCACCCAAAAATATTTCTATTTTTGTATTCAATAAGGGCTATTTTGTGCAGAGCTGCTATTTATGGAAAGTTACTATTTTTGGTAATTTTTGTATGTGCTCAGAATGATCTTATTTCTTTCTTGGAGGTTCATTTTGGTCATATAAGTCTGCCAGTAAAGTTTCATTGCCAGATCAAGTGTATATTGGAAGATATTGAAGATTTTCGGTATTGGCAGCAGGGTACAGAAACTTTGAACTCAGTTTTGAAGGCTTTAGAGGCCCCGTATGAGGTCAAAAATTTGGGTGACAGGCGCTTACACAGGTTAAGCCTGTAGAGCACTTCGTGGAGTTTCCGAAATGGGGTTATAATAGCCGAGCGGGTCAACGGGTGATGACTTATGGTCTTCGGAAGTTGGGCCACCTGAAGTGGCGAAAAATAATTTTCTTCAAAATTTCTGTTCAGGTTTCAAAGGTTATTTTGAGCCGACTATGATGTAATAAAATGTAAAATAAAATAATTCTAAGTTTGGTCGGCCTTATTGACTAAAATTCTGGAACCTTCCAGGCGGTGGAAAATTGCCTATCTAAGGAAGGCTGTATTATTGTCTTAGGCAGTTCAGAATAGTTCTGGGTAGTAGATCTGGGTAATAGTTCGAGGCTTTGTCCTATAGAATATTGTAAGGGAATGCCCATGTGGCTTTGCATATTGTAATTCTGAAAGTTTTTAATTCCACATTTGTGGAGATAATAAGAAGCCAATTTTCTGTTCTTGCATATTATTATTGTTGTTTCTCTATTTCTGTTATGTGTTTGTGGTATTAAGGGGAGCACCTCTTCATCAAGTGGTATCAGAGCAGGAGTTCTTGAGTGTGTAAACAGATCGCCGACTGTGAGGTAGTTTGCACCAGGACCGTGGCTAAGGTTTCAGCGCGCATCGCGAAAATGCCTCCACGAAGGGAACGTGGCGGAAGAGCTGGTGTAGTGACACCTGAGGTTAGAGAGCTGCAGAGACAAGTGCGAGCATTGCAAGAAGAGATTCGTAGATGAATGAATCTTAATGTCAGAGACGAAAGCGAGGATGAAGCCGAAGAAGAATATCAAGAAGGAGAAATTGAAATTGTGAACCAGGAGAAGAAAGACTTTTTCGGGCGATTTCTAAGATTGGGAAAAGACCTAAGATTGAGGTCCCTACATTTTCTAGAAATCTTAACCCAGAGGAATTGATCGACTGGATCAATGAATGTGAAGAATATTTTGAGTATGAAGATGTTGAGGATCTTGATAGGGTCAAATTTGCGAAGGCCAGACTGAAAGGTCATGCGAAGATATGGTGGCAAGAGATTCAGTTGGAGCGAAATAGAAGGGGAAAGGAGAAAATCACGAGATGGGATCGGATGGTGGATAAATTGAAGTGACAGTTCATTCCTGTTGATTATGAGCTTGACCTACTAAAGAAAATGCAGAGTTTGAAGCAAGCGGGAAGATCTGTTCAGGAGTATACAGAGGAGTTATATCGACTTCTCATCAGAACAGGTCATCCAGAAGTTGATAAGGAGAAAGTTGCCGGATACCTTAATGGGTTAAGGCCAAGCATTCAGGAGGAGCTGAATCTGGTTCGAATGAACAGTATTGAAGAGGCATACCAGTTTGCCCTAAAAGTAGAGGAAAAGCTGAACAAGAAGTTTGAGAACAGACAAAATGGAAGAGGTCGCGGTGGACGATCTGGTGGACAGTCATATGGTGGCCGAAATGAGGATCCGAAAAAGAAGGATGAGGCCAGTAGCAGTCAGAATCACTGAGGAAATAATTCCAATCGCTTCTAGGATCAGAGTAATAGAGATCACAGAGGAAGAGGAAGGGGACAAGGATCTCAAAGAGGTGGCTTCCGTGGAACATGTTTTCACTGTGGAGAAGAAGGTCATAGGGCATTTGAATGTCCTCAGCGCCAAGGCAGAATAGACAGGAGAAATGAAGGCCAACCCAGAGTTGCACATGTAGATGAAGATGCCAGATCATCAAATTCTGAAGATGCTGAAAGAGGAGAAACGTTGATTAACAGAAGAGTCCTGTTGAGTGGTGAGAATGAACCTGAGCAAAGGAGGAGCCTATTCCGCACCAGGTGCAAGTGTGAAGGTAAATGTTGTGATGTGATTATTGATAGTGGAAACACTGACAATTTAGTGTCAGAAGAGATGGTGACAAAGTTGAAGCTCAAGAGACAGAAACACCCACATCCATATCGGATTGCCTGGGTAGAGGATGACCACAAGGTCATGGTCAATAAACAATGCCTGGTGAAGTTCAAGATTGGCGGATACCAAGATGAGGTATTGTGTGATATCATATCTATGGATGCATGTCATATGTTATTAGTTAGACCATGGCAGTTTGACAGATGTGCTGTACACGATGGCCGTGCGAATACCTATTCACTGACAAAGGATGGAGTGCGACATAAGTTAAAGCCATTGAAGGAGACCGAAGAAAAGGTATGTGGTAATGCAAGAATAACATTTGTTGATGGAAGAAAATTCCTAGATGGTATGAGGCATGAGCATGTGTGTTTTGCTTTAATTCTAAAAGTTGGTAAAGAAGAAGCAGAGGATGTACCTGTAGAGGTTGCAGATTTGTTGAATGAGTTTCAGGATGTTGTATCTGATAATGTACCTGATGGATTACCACCGGTAAGGAAGATCATTCATCAGATAGATTTGATTTCAGGAGCCAGTTTGCCAAACAAGGCAGCACACAGAATGACACCAGCAGAAAGTGAAGAGTTGAACAGACAAGTACACGAGTTATTGCAGAAAGGGTTGATTCGAGAGAGTTTGAGTCCCTGTGCTGTACCAGCGGTATTAGCACCAAAGAAGAATGGAGAGTGGAGGATGTGTACAGATTCCAGAGCAATAAACAAGATCACAATCAAGTATAGGTTTCCATTGCCACGAATGGATGATATTATGGATTGTTTAAGTGGAGCTGTGTATTTCTCAAAGATAGATCTGAAGAGTGGATATCACCAGATTCGGATCAGAGAAGGCGATGAATGGAAGACTGCCTTCAAGACAAAGGAAGGACTATATGAGTGGTTACTCATGCCTTTTGGGCTAACCAATGCACCGAGCACTTTCATGCGGCTCATGAACGAGGTTCTGAAAAAATTTCTGGGTAAGTTTGTCATTGTTTACCTAGATGATATTTTGATCTTTAGTAAGACATTGGAGGAGCATATGATGCATATTCGTATAGTATTTGAGAAGCTCAGATAAGAGAAATTGTTGATTAATTTGAAGAAGTGCAGTTTTGTGAAGAAAGAGTTAGTGTATTTGGGATTTGTAGTTTCAGCAGAAGGTCTAAAAATGGACCCAGAGAAGGTACAGGCTATCCTTGAATGGTCTACTCCAAGGAGTGCTACTGAGGTAAGATCTTTTCATGGTTTGGCTATCTTTTACAGAAAGTCTATCAAAAATTTTAGCAGTATTTGTGGTCCCTTGACTGAAACAATGAGAGGGGATAGAAAAGAGTTTAAGTGGACTAATGGGGCAGAAAAGAGTTTTCAACTGTTGAAACAAAAAGTTACAGAACAACCTGTTTTAGCACTTTCAGATTTTAATAAGGCGTTTCAAGTAGATTGTGATGCTAGTGGTACTGCAATAGGAGCTGTTATGAGCCAAGAAGATAAACCTGTTGCTTATTTCAATGAGAAGTTAAATGATGCCAAGAGGAAATATTCTGTTTATGATCAGGAATTTTATGTTATAGTTCAGGCATTAAAGAAGTGGAGACATTATCTGCTTCCTAAGGAGTTTTTTTTGTATACTGATCATCAAGCTTTGCAATATCTGAATAGTCAAAGAAAGTTGAATCAAAGGCATTTGAAATGGGTTGAGTTTTTGCAGAGTTATACATTTGTTTTGAAACACAGGAGTGGAAAGTCTAATAGGGTTGCAGATGCTCTTAGCAGAAGGAAACTATTGCTGACAGAAATGCAGATTGAAGTGGTTGGGTTCAAGGAACTCAAGAATTTGTATCCAGAAGATCCTGATTTTGGTGAAGCTTGGAAAGCTTGTACAGAACCTGTTACTCTAGACAGGATAAAATGGTTAGATTTCATCATCCAGGATGATATGCTATTCAGAGGGAGTCAGTTGTGCATTCCACGAAGTTCTATGAGGGAGAATCTCATCAAGGAGAAGCATAGCGGAGGATTGGCTGGACATTTTGGTCGTGATAAAACCGTTGGTTTGGTTAGTGAAAATTATTATTGGCCACAGTTGCAGCAAGATGTGAAGAAGTTTGTACAGAGTTGTAGAGTATGTCAGATGGCGAAAGGAGTGAAGCAGAATACAGGGTTGTATCAGCCATTACCCGTACCAGAGAAGCCTTGGGAGGATATCAGCATGGACTTTGTTCTTGGTTTACCGAGGACTCAGCGGGGACATGATTCAATTTGTGTGGTGGTTGACAGATTTTCAAAGATGACACATTTCATTCCCTGCAAGAAGACTAATGATGCTGTTCATGTAGCAGAATTATTTTTCAGAGAAGTGGTGAGACTACATGGCTTGCCAAGGATCATAGTTTCAGATCGGGACACTAAGTTTGTTGGATATTTCTGGCGTACGTTGTGGAAGAAGTTGAAGACAGATTTGAAGTTCAGTTCATCACATCATCCACAGACTGATGGACAGACAGAGGTGGTGAATAGGAGTTTGGGAAATTTGCTGAGATGTTTGGTTGGAGATAAGCCAACAGGATGGGATTTGATTTTACCACAGGCGGAATTTGCATACAATAATTCTGTCAACAGGAGCACTGGTAAATCACCATTCTAGATTGTATATGGAAGTAGTCCAAGAAATGCATTTGAATTGAGGAAGATAGATAAAGGAGAAATAAGTAGTGCTGAAGCTGAAGATTTTGCAGAACACTTGAAGAACATCCATGAGGAGGTGAGGAAGCATATTACCAAGATGAACGCACAGTATAAGGCTAAGGCAGATGAGAAAAGGAGGTATAAAGAATTTCAGGTTGGTGATGAAGTCATGGTTCATTTACGGAAGGAGCGATTTCCAGTTGGTACATATAACAAGCTGAAAATGAAGAAGTTTGGACCATGCAGGATACTGAAGAAACATGATTCAGGAAATGCATATGAGGTAGAATTGCCTACTGAGCTAAATATTTCACCAGTGTTTAACATTTCAGATCTGATAGAGTATCATGAAGGAGGTGTTGAAGATGAGATCACAACAGCACAGTGGAGTATTCCAGCAACCAGTTCAGATATCAAGGAGATCGAAGACATATTGGACAGTCGTGTTGGCAGAAGCATAAGGAACAGGACATATGACGAGTATTTGGTCAAATGGAAAGGATGACATGTTGAAAATTCATCATGGCTAACAAAGGAGGAGGTTGACCGTCTTGGTTTTCCTCTGCACACCTAAGTCGTGACAGGGTCACTTCTCCAATTACCCTGGGTGTCTGATGCAGGAGCATCCTGGGTGTAAGAGCAATCTTGCATCACCCAAAAATATTTCTATTTTTGTATTCAATAAGGGCTATTTTGTGCAGAGCTGCTATTTATGGAAAGTTACTATTTTTGGTAATTTTCGTATCTGCTCAGAATGATCTTATTTCTTTCTTGGAGGTTCATTTTGGTCATATAAGTCTGTCAGTAAAGTTTCATTGCCAGATCAAGTGTATATTGGAAGATATTGAAGATTTTCGGTATTGGCAGTAGGGTACAGAAACTTTGAACTCAGTTTTGAAGGATTTAGAGGCCTCGGATGAGGTCAAAAATTTGGGTGATGGGCGCTTGCGCCGGTCAAGCCTATAGAGCGCTTCGTGATATTTTTGAAATGGGGTTATAATAGCCGAGCGTGTCAACGGGTGATGAATTATGGTCTTAGGAAGTTGGGCCACCTGAAGTGGTTGGGTTCAAGGAACTCAAGAATTTGTATCCAGAGGATCCTGATTTTGGTGAAGCTTGGAAAGCTTGTACAGAATCTGTTACTCTAGACAGGATAAAATTCTTAGATTTCATCATCCAAGATGATATGCTATTCAGAGGGAGTCAATTGTGCATTCCACGAAGTTCTATGAGGGAGAATCTCATCAAGGAGAAGCATAGCGGAGGATTGGCTGGATATTTTGGTCGTGATAAAATTGTTGGTTTGGTTAGTGAGAATTATTATTGGCCACAGTTGCAGCAAGATGTGAAGAAGTTTGTACAGAGTTGCAGAGTATGTCAGATGGCGAAAGGAGTGAAGCAGAATACAGGGTTGTATCAGCCATTACCCGTACCAGAGAAGCCTTGTGAGGATATCAGCATGGACTTTGTTCTTGGTTTACCGAGGACTCAGCGGGGACATGATTCAATTTGTGTGGTGGTTGACAGATTTTCAAAGATGGCACATTTCATTCCCTGCAAGAAGACTAATGATGTTGTTCATGTAGCAGAATTATTTTTCAGAGAAGTGGTGAGACTACATGACTTGCCAAGGACCATAGTTTCAGATCGGGACACTAAGTTTGTTGGATATTTCTGGCGTACATTGTGGAAGAAGTTGAAGACAGATTTAAAGTTCAGTTCATCACATTATCCACAGACTGATGGACAGATAGAGGTGGTGAATAGGAGTTTGGAAAATTTGCTGAGATATTTGGTTGGAGATAAGCCAACAGGATGGGATTTGATTTTACCATAAGCAGAATTTGCATACAATAATTCTGTCAACAGGAGCACTGGTAAATCACCATTCCAGATTGTATATGGAAGTAGTCCAAGAAATGCATCTGAATTGAGGAAGATAGATAAAGGAGAAATAAGTAGTGCTGAAGCTGAAGATTTTGCAGAACACTTGAAGAACATCCATGAGGAGGTGAGGAAGCATATTGCCAAGATGAACGCACAGTATAAGGCTAAGGCAGATGAGAAAAGGAGGTATAAGGAATTTCAGGTTGGTGATGAAGTCATGGTTCATTTGCGGAAGAAGCGGTTTCCAGTTGGTACATATAACAAGCTGAAAATGAAGAAGTTTGGACCATGCAGGATACTGAAGAAACATGATTCAGGAAACGCATATGAGGTAGAATTGCCTACTGAGCTAAATATTTCACCACTGTTTAACATTTCAGATCTGACAGAGTATCATGAAGGAGGTGTTGAAGATGAGATCACAACAGCATAGTGGAGTATTCCAGCAACCAGTTCAGATATCAAGGAGATCGAAGACATATTGGACAGTCGTGTTGGCAGAAGCACAAGGAACAAGACATATGATGAATATTTGGTTAAATGGAAAGGACAACCTGTTGAAGATTCATCATGGCTAACAAAGGAGGAGGTTGACCGTCTTGATTTTCCTCTGCACAACTAAGTCGTGACTGGGTCACTTCTCCAATTACCCTGGGTGTCTGATGCAGGAGCATCCTGGGTGTAAGAGCAATCTTGCATCACCCAAAAATATTTCTATTTTTGTATTCAATAAGGGCTATTTTGTGCAGAGCTGCTATTTATGGAAAGTTACTATTTTTGGTAATTTTCGTATGTGCTCAGAATGATCTTATTTCTTTCTTGAAGGTTCATTTTGGTCATATAAGCCTGTCAGTAAAGTTTCATTGCCAGATCAAGTGTATATTGGAAGATATTGAAGATTTTCGGTATTGGTAGCAGGGTACAGAAACTTTGAACTCAGTTTTGAAAGCTTTAGAGGCCCCGGATGAGGTCGAAAATTTGGGTGATGAGCGCTTGCGCCGGTCAAGCCTGTAGAGCGCTTCGTGGCATTTCTGAAATGGGGTTATAATAGCCAAGCGGGTCAACAGGTGATGACTTATGATCTTCGGAAGTTGGGCCACCTGAAGTGGCGAAAAATAATTTTTTTCAAAATTTCTGTTCGGGTTTCAAAGGTTATCTTGAGCCGACTATGATGTAATAAAATGTAAAATAAAATAATTCTAAGTTTGGTCGACCTTATTGACTAAAATTCTGGAACCTTCTAGGCGGTGGAAAATTGCCTATATAAGGAAGGCTGTATTATTGTCTTAGGCAGTTCAGAATAGTTCTGGGTAGTAGATTTGGGTAATATTTCAAGGCTTTATCCTACAGAATATTGTAAGGGAATGCCCATGTGGCTTTGCATATTGTAATTCTGAAAGTTTATAATTCCACATTTGTGAAGATAATAAGAAGCCAATTTTCTGTTCTTCCATATTATTGTTGTTGTTTCTCTATTTCTGTTATGTGTTTGTGGTATTAAGGGGAGCACCCTTCATCAAGTGGTATCAGAGCAGGAGTTCTTGAGTGTGTAAACAGATCGCCGACTGTGAGGCAGTTTGCACCAGGACCGTGGCTAGGGTTTCAGCGCGCATCACGAAAATACCTCCATGAAGGGAACGTGGCGGAAGAGCTGGTGTAGTGACACCTGAGGTTAGAGAGCTACAGAGACAAGTGCGAGCATTGCAAGAAGAGATTCGCGGAAGAATGAATCTTAATGTCAGAGATGAAAGCGAGGATGAAGCCGAAGAAGAATATCAAGAAGGAGAAATTGAAATTGTGAACCAGGAAGAAGAAAGACTTTTTCGGGCGATTTCCAAGATTGGGAAAAGACCTAAGATTGAGGTCCCTACATTTTCTGAAAATCTTAACTCAGAGGAATTGATCGACTGGATCAATGAATGTGAAGAATATTTTGAGTATGAAGATGTTGAGGATCCTGATAGGGTCAAATTTGCGAAGGCCAGACTGAAAGGTCATGCGAAGATATGGTGGCAAGAGATTCAGTTGGAGCGAAATAGAAGGGGAAAGGAGAAAATCACGAGATGGGATCGGATGGTGGATAAATTGAAGCGACAGTTCATTCGTGTTGATTATGAGCTTGACCTACTGAAGAAAATGCAGAGTTTGAAGCAAGCGGGAAGATCTGTTCAGGAGTATACAGAGGAGTTCTATCGACTTCTCATCAGAACAGGCCATGCAGAAGCTGATAAGGAGAAAGTTGCCCGATACCTTAATGGGTTAAGGCCAAGCATTCAGGAGGAGCTGAATCTGGTTCGAATGAACAGTATTGAAAAGGCATACCAGTTTACCTTAAAAGTAGAGGAAAAGCTGAACAAGAAGTTTGAGAGCAGACAAAATGGAAGAGGTCGCGGTGGACGATCTGGTGGACGGTCATATGGTGGCCGAAATGAGGATCCGAAAAAGAAGGATGAGGCCAGTAGCAGTCAGAATCAGTGAGGAAATAATTCCAATCGCTTCCACGATCAGAGGAAGAGGAAGGGGACAAGGATCTGGAAGAGGTGGCTTCCGTGGAACATGTTTTCACTGTGGAGAAGAAGGTTATAGGGCATTTGAATGTCCTCAGCGCCAATGCAGAATAGATAGGAGAAATGAAGGCCAGGCCAGAGTTGCACATGTAGATGAAGATGCCAGATCATCAAATTCTGAAGATGCTGAAAGAGGAGAAACGTTGATTAACAGAAGAGTCCTGTTGAGTGGTGAGAATGAACCTGAGCAAAGGAGGAGCCTGTTCCGCACCAGGTGCAAGTGTGAAGGTAAATGTTGTGATGTGATTATTGATAGTGGAAGCACTGACAATTTAGTGTCAGAAGAGATGGTGACAAAGTTGAAGCTCAAGAGACAGAAACACACACATCCATATCGGATTGCCTGGGTACAGGATGACCACAAGGTCATGGTCAATGAACAATGCCTAGTGAAGTTCAAGATTGGTGGATACCAAGATGAGGTATTGTGTGATATCATATCTATGGATGCATGTCATATGTTATTGGGTAGACCATGGCAGTTTGACAGATGTGCTGTACAGGATAGCCGTGCGAATACCTATTCCCTGACAAAGGATGGAGTGCGACATAAGCTTAAGCCATTGAAGGAGACCGAAGAAAAGGTATGTGGTAATGCAAGAATAACATTTGTTGATGGAAAAAAATTTCTAGATGGTATGAGGCATGAGCATGTGTGTTTTGCTTTAATTCCAAAGGTTAGTAAAGAAGAAGCAGAGGATGTACCTGTAGAGGTTGCAGATTTGTTGAACGAGTTTCAGGATGTTGTATCTGATAATGTACCTGATGGATTACCACCGGTAAGGAAGATCAGTCATCAGATGGATTTGATTCCAGGAGCCAGTTTGCCAAATAAGGCAGCACACAGAATGACACCAGCAGAAAGTGAAGAGTTGAACAGACAAGTACACGAGTTATTGCAGAAAGGGTTGATTCGAGAGAGTTTGAGTCCCTGTGCTGTACCAGCGGTATTAGCACCAAAGAAGAATGGAGAGTGGAGGATGTGTACAGATTCCAGAGCAATAAACAAGATCACAATCAAGTATAGGTTTCCATTGCCACGAATGGATGATATTATGGATTGTTTAAGTGGAGCTGTGTATTTCTCAAAGATAGATCTGAAGAGTGGATATCATCAGATTCGGATCAGAAAAGGTGATGAATGGAAGACTGCCTTCAAGACAAAGGAAGGACTATATGAGTTGTTAGTCATGCCTTTTGGGTTAACCAATGCACCGAGCACTTTCATGCGGCTCATGAACGAGGTTCTGAAAGAATTTTTGGGTAAGTTTGTCATTGTTTACCTAGATGATATTTTGATCTTTAGTAAGACATTGGAGGAGCATATGATACATATTCGTATGGTATTTAAGAAGCTGAGAGAAGAGAAATTGTTGATTAATTTGAAGAAGTGCAGTTTTGTGAAGAAAGAGTTAGTGTATTTGGGATTTGTAGTTTCAGCAGAAGGTCTAAAAATGGACCCAGAGAAGGTACAGGCTATCCTTGAATGGTCTACTCCAAGGAGTGCTACTGAGGTAAGATCTTTTCATGGTTTGGCTAGCTTTTACAGAAAGTTTATCAAAAATTTTAGCAGTATTTGTGGTCCCTTGACTGAAACAATGAGAGGGGATAGAAAAGAGTTTAAGTGGACTAATGGGGCAGAAAAGAGTTTTCAACTGTTGAAACAAAAAGTTACAGAACAACCTGTTTTAGCACTGCCAGATTTTAATAAGGTGTTTCAAGTAGATTGTGATGCTAGTGGTACTGCAATAGGAGCTGTTATGAGCCAAGAAGGTAAACCTGTTGCTTATTTCAGTGAGAAGTTAAATGATGCCAAGAGGAAATATTCTGTTTATGATCAGAAATTTTATGCTATAGTTCAGGCATTAAAAAAGTGGATACATTATCTGCTTCCTAAGGAGTTTGTTTTGTATACTGATCATCAAGCTTTGCAATATCTGAATAGTCAAGGAAAGTTGAATCAAAGGTATTTGAAATGGGTTGAGTTTTTGTAGAGTTATACATTTGTTTTGAAACACAGGAGTGGGAAGTCTAATAGGGTTGCAGATGCTCTTAGCAGAAGGCAACTATTGCTGACAGAAATGCAGATTGAAGTGGTTGGGTTCAAGGAACTCAAGAATTTGTATCTAGAGGATCCTGATTTTGGTGAAGCTTGGAAAGCTTGTACAGAACCTGTTACTCTAGACAGGACAAAATGGTTAGATTTCATCATCCAGGATGATATGCTATTTAGAGTGAGTCAGTTGTGCATTCCACGAAGTTCTATGAGGGAGAATCTCATCAAGGAGAAGCATAGCGGATGATTGGCTGGACATTTTGGTCGTGATAAAATTGTTGGTTTGGTTAGTGAGAATTATTATTGGCCACAGTTGCAGCAAGATGTGAAGAAGTTTGTACAGAGTTGCAGAGTATGTCAGATGGCGAAATGAGTGAAGCAGAATACAGGGTTGTATCAGCCTTTACCTGTACCAGAGAAGCCTTGGGAAGATATCAGCATGGACTTTGTTCTTGGTTTACCGAGGACTCAGCGGGGACATGATTCAATTTTTATGGTGGTTGATAGATTTTTAAAGATGGCACATTTCATTCTCTGCAAGAAGACTAATGATGCTGTTCATGTAGCAGAATTATTTTTCAGAGAAGTGGTGAGACTACATGGCTTGCCAAAGACCATAGTTTCAGATCGGGACACTAAGTTTGTTGGATATTTCTGGTGTACGTTGTGGAAGAAGTTGAAGACAGATTTGAAGTTCAGTTCATCACATCATCCACAGACTGATGGACAGACAGAGGTGGTGAATAGGAGTTTGGGAAATTTGCTGAGATGTTTGGTTGGAGATAAACCAACAGGATGGGATTTGATTTTACCACAGGCGGAATTTGCATACAATAATTCTGTCAACAGGAGCACTGGTAAATCACCATTCCAGATTGTATATGGAAGTAGTCCAAGAAATGCATCTGAATTGAGGAAGATAGATAAAAGAGAAATAAATAGTGCTGAAGCTGAGGATTTTGCAGAACACTTGAAGAACATCCATGAGGAGGTGAGGAAGCGTATTACCAAGATGAACGCACAGTATAAGGCTAAGGCAGATGAGAAAAGGAGGTATAAGGAATTTCAGGTTGGTGATGAAGTCATGGTTCATTTGTGGAAGGAGCGGTTTCCAGTTGGTACATATAACAAGTTGAAAATGAAGAAGTTTGGACAATGCAGGATACTGAAGAAACATGATTCAGGAAACGCATATGAGGTAGAATTGCCTACCGAGCTAAATATTTCACCAGTGTTTAACATTTCAAATCTGACAGAGTATCATGAAGGAGGTGTTGAAGATGAGATCACAACAGCACAGTGGAGTATTCCAGCAACCAGTTCAGATATCAAGGAGATCGAAGACATATTGGACAGTCGTGTTGGCAGAAGCACAAGGAACAGGACATATGACGAGTATTTGGTCAAATGGAAAGGACGACCTGTTGAAGATTCATCATGGCTAACAAAGGAGGAGGTTGACCGTCTTGGTTTTCCTCTGCACACCTAAGTCGTGACAGGGTCACTTCTCCAATTACCCTGGGTGTCTGATGCAGGAGCATCTTGGGTGTAAGAGTAATCTTGCATCACCCAAAAATATTTCTATTTTTGTATTCAATAAGGGCTATTTTGTGCAGAGCTGCTATTTATGGAAAGTTACTATTTTTGGTAATTTTCGTATGTGCTCAGAATGATCTTATTTCTTTCTTGGAGGTTCATTTTGGTCATATAAGTCTGTCAGTAAAGTTTCATTGCCAGATCAAGTGTATATTGGAAGATATTGAAGATTTTTGGTATTGGCATTAGGGTACAGAAACTTTGAACTCAGTTTTGAAGGCTTTAGAGGCCCCAGATGAGGTCAAAAACTTGGGTGACAAGCGCTTGCGCCGGTCAAGCCTATAGAGCGCTTCGTGGCGTTTCTGAAATGGGGTTATAATAGCCGAGCGGGCCAACGGGTGATGACTTATGGTCTTCGGAAGTTGGGCCACCTGAAGTGGCGAAAAATAATTTTCTTCAAAATTTCTGTTCGGGTTTCAAAGGTTATCTTGAGCCGACTATGATGTAATAAAATGTAAAATAAAATAATTCTAAGTTTGGTCGGCCTTATTGACTAAAATTTTGGAACCTTCCAAGCGGTGGAAAATTGCCTATATAAGGAAGGCTGTATTATTGTCTTAGGCAGTTCAGAATAGTTCTGGGTAGTAGATCTGGGTAATAGTTCGAGGCTTTGTCCTACAGAATATTGTAAGGGAATGCCCATGTGGCTTTGCATATTGTAATTCTGAAAGTTTGTAATTCCACATTTGTGGAGATAATAAGAAGCCAATTTTCTGTTCTTGAATATTATTGTTGTTGTTTCTCTATTTCTGTTATGTGTTTGTGGTATTAAGGGGAGCACCCTTCATCAAGTGGTATCAGAGCAGGAGTTCTTAAGTGTGTAAACAGATCGCCAACTGTGAGACAGTTTGCACCAGGACCGTGGCTAGGGTTTCAGCGCGCATCGCGAAAATGTCTCCACGAAGGGAACGTGGCGGAAGAGCTGGTGTAGTGACACCTGAGGTTAGAGAGCTGCAGAGACAAGTGCGAGCATTGCAAGAAGAGATTCACAGAGGAATGAATCTTAATGTCAGAGACGAAAGCGAGGATGAAGCCGAAGAAGAATATCAAGAAGGAGAAATTGAAATTGTGAACCAGGAAGAAGAAAGACTTTTTCGGGCGATTTCCAAGATTGGGAAAAGACCTAAGATTGAGGTCCCTACATTTTCTGGAAATCTTAACCCAGAGGAATTGATCGACTGGATCAATGAATGTGAAGAATATTTTGAGTATGAAGATGTTGAGGATCCTGATAGTGTCAAATTTGCAAAGGCCAGACTGAAAGGTCATGCGAAGATATGGTGGCAAGAGATTCAGTTGGAGCGAAATAGAAGGGGAAAGGAGAAAATCACGAGATGGGATCGGATGGTGGATAAATTGAAGCGACAGTTCAATCCTGTTGATTATGAGCTTGACCTACTGAAGAAAATGAAGAGTTTGAAGCAAGCGAGAAGATCTGTTCAGGAGTATACAGAGGAGTTCTATTGACTTCTCATCAGAACAAGCCATGCAGAAGCTGATAAGGAGAAAGTTGCCCGATACCTTAATGGGTTAAGGCCAAGCATTCAGGAGGAGCTGAATCTGGTTCGAATGAACAGTATTGAAGAGGCATACCAGTTTGCCCTAAAAGTAGAGGAAAAGCTGAACAAGAAGTTTGAGAGCAGACAAAATGGAAGAGGTCGCGGTGGACGATCTGGTGGACGGTCATATGGTGGCCGAAATGAGGATCCGAAAAAGAAGGATGAGGCCAGTAGCAGTCAGAATCAGCGAGGAAATAATTCCAATCACTTCCAAGATCAGAGTAATAGAGATCAGAGAGGAAGAGGAAGGGGACAAGGATCTCGAAGAGGTGGCTTCCATGGAACATGTTTTCACTGTGGAGAAGAAGGTCATAGGGCATTTGAATGTCCTCAGCGCCAAGGCAGAATAGACAGGAGAAATGAAAGCCAGGCCAGAGTTGCACATGTAGATGAAGATGCCAGATCATCAAATTCTGAAGATGCTGAAAGAGGAGAAATGTTGATTAATAGAAGAGTCCTGTTGAGTGGTGAGAATGAACCTGAGCAAAGGAGGAGCCTGTTCCGCACCAGGTGCAAGTGTGAAGGTAAATGTTGTGATGTGATTATTGATAGTGGAAGCACTGACAATTTAGTGTCAGAAGAGATGGTGACAAAGTTGAAGCTCAAGAGACAGAAACACCCACATCCATATCGGATTGCCTGGGTACAGGATGACCACAAGGTCATGGTCAATGAACAATGCCTAGTGAAGTTCAAGATTGGTGGATACCAAGATGAGGTATTGTGTGATATCATATCTATGGATGCATGTCATATGTTATTGGGTAGACCATGGCAGTTTGACAGATGTGCTGTACACGATGGCCATGCGAATACCTATTCCCTGACAAAGGATGGAGTGCGACATAAGCTAAAGCCATTGAAGGAGACCGAAGAAAAGGTATGTGGTAATGCAAGAATAACATTTGTTGATGGAAGAAAATTTCTAGATGGTATGAGGCATGAGCATGTGTGTTTTGCTTTAATTCCAAAAGTTGGTAAAGAAGAAGCAGAGGATGTACCTGTAGAGGTTGCAGATTTGTTGAATGAGTTTCAGGATGTTGTATCTGATAATGTACCTGATGGATTACCATTGGTAAGGAAGATCAGTCATCAGATGGATTTGATTTCAGGAGCCAGTTTGCCAAACAAGGCAGCACACAGAATGACACCAGCAGAAAGTGAAGAGTTGAACAGACAAGTACACGAGTTATTGCAGAAAGGGTTGATTCAAGAGAGTTTGAGTCCCTGTGCTGTACCAGCGGTATTAGCACCAAAGAAGAATGGAGAGTGGAGGATGTGTACAGATTCCAGAGCAATAAACAAGATCACAATCAAGTATAGGTTTCCATTGCCACGAATGGATGATATTATGGATTGTTTAAGTGGAGCTGTGTATTTCTCAAAGATAGATCTGAAGAGTGGATATAACCAAATTCGAATCAAAGAAGGCGATGAATGGAAGACTGCCTTCAAGACAAAGGAAGGACTATATGAGTGGTTAGTCATGCCTTTTGGGCTAACCAATGCACCGAGCACTTTCATGCGGCTCATGAACGAGGTTCTGAAAGAATTTCTGGATAAGTTTGTCATTATTTACCTAGATGATATTTTGATCTTTAGTCAGACATTGGAGGAGCATATGATGTATATTCGTATGGTATTTGATAAGCTGAGAGAAGAAAAATTCTTGATTAATTTGAAGAAGTGCAGTTTTGTGAAGAAAGAGTTAGTGTATTTGGGATTTGTAGTTTCAGCAGAAGGTCTAAAAATGGACCCAGAGAAGGTACAGGCTATCCTTGAATGGTCTACTCCAAGGAGTGCTACTGAGGTAAGATCTTTTCATGGTTTGGCTAGCTTTCACAGAAAGTTTATCAAAAATTTTAGCAGTATTTGTGGTCCCTTGACTGAAACAATGAGAGGGGATAGAAAAGAGTTTAAGTGGACTAATGGGGCAGAAAAGAGTTTTCAACTGTTGAAACAAAAAGTTACAGAACAACCTGTTTTAGCACTTCCAGATTTTAATAAGGTGTTTCAAGTAGATTGTGATGCTAGTGGTACTGCAATAGGAGCTGTTATGAGCCAAGAAGGTAAACCTGTTGCTTATTTCAGTGAGAAGTTAAATGATGCCAAGAGGAAATATTCTGTTTATGATCAGGAATTTTATGCTATAGTTCAGGCATTAAAGAAGTGAAGACATTATCTGCTTCCTAAGGAGTTTGTTTTGTATACTGATCATCAAGCTTTGCAATATCTGAATAGTCAAGGAAAGTTGAATCAAAGACATTTGAAATGGGTTGAGTTTTTGCAGAGTTATACATTTGTTTTGAAACACAGGAGTGGAAAGTCTAATAGGGTTGCAGATGCTGTTAGCAGAAGGCAACTATTGCTGACAGAAATGCAGATTGAAGTGGTTGGGTTCAAGGAACTCAAGAATTTGTATCCAGAGGATCCTGATTTTGGTGAAGCTTGGAAAGCTTGTACAGAACCTGTTACTCTAGACAGGACAAAATGGTTAGATTTCATCATCCAGGATGATATGCTATTCAGAGGGAGTCAGTTGTGCATTCCACGAAGTTCTATGAGGGAGAATCTCATCAAGGAGAAGCATAGCGGAGGATTGGCTGGACATTTTGGTCGTGATAAAACCGTTGGTTTGGTTAGTGAGAATTATTATTGGCCACAGTTGCAGCAAGATGTGAAGAAGTTTGTACAGAGTTGCAGAGTATGTCAGATGGCGAAAGGAGTGAAGCAGAATATAGGGTTGTATCAGCCATTACCCGTACCAAAGAAGCCTTGGGAGGATATCAGCATGGACTTTGTTCTTGGTTTACCGAGGACTCAGCGGGGACATGATTCAATTTTTGTGGTGGTTGACAGATTTTCAAAGATGGTACATTTCATTCCCTGCAAGAAGACTAATGATGCTGTTCATGTAGAAGAATTATTTTTTAGAGAAGTGGTGAGACTACATGGCTTGCCAAGGACCATAGTTTCAGATCGGGACACTAAGTTTGTTGGATATTTCTGGCGTACGTTGTGGAAGAAGTTGAAGACAGATTTGAAGTTCAGTTCATCACATCATCCACAGACTGATGGACAGACAGAGGTGGTGAATAGGAGTTTGGGAAATTTGCTGAGATGTTTGGTTGGAGATAAGCCAACAGGATGGGATTTGATTTTACCACAGGCGGAATTTGCATACAATAATTCTGTCAACAGGAGCACTGGTAAATCACCATTCCAGATTGTATATGAAAGTAGTCCAAGAAATGCATCTGAATTGAGGAAGATAGATAAAGGAGAAATAAGTAGTGCTGAAGCTGAAGATTTTGCAGAACACTTGAAGAACATCCATGAGGAGGTGAGGAAGCATATTACCAAGATGAACGCATAGTATAAGGCTAAGGCAGATGAGAAAAGGAGGTATAAGGAATTTCAGGCTGGTGATGAAGTCATGGTTCATTTGTGGAAGGAGCGGTTTCCAGTTGGTACATATAACAAGCTGAAAATGAAGAAGTTTGGACCATGCAGGATACTGAAGAAACATGATTCAGGAAATGCATATGAGGTAGAATTGCCTACTGAGCTAAATATTTCACCAGTGTTTAACATTTCAGATCTGACAGTGTATCATGAAGGAGGTGTTGAAGATGAGATCACAACAGCACAGTGGAGTATTCCAGCAACCAGTTCAGATATCAAGGAGATCGAAGACATATTGGACAGTCGTGTTGGCAGAAGCACAAGGAACAGGACATATGACGAGTATTTGGTCAAATGGAAAGGACGACCTGTTGAAGATTCATCATGGCTAACAAAGGAGGAGGTTGACCGTCTTGGTTTTCCTCTGCACACCTAAGTCGTGACAGGGTCACTTCTCCAATTACCCTGGGTGTCTGATGCAGGAGCATCTTGGGTGTAAGAGCAATCTTGCATCACCCAAAAATATTTCTATTTTTGTATTCAATAAGGGCTATTTTGTGCAGAGCTGCTATTTATGGAAAGTTACTATTTTTGGTAATTTTCGTATGTGCTCAGAATGATCTTATTTCTTTCTTGAAGGTTCATTTTGGTCATATAAGTCTGCCAGTAAAGTTTCATTGCCAGATCAAGTGTATATTGGAAAATATTGAAGATTTTCGGTATTGGCAGTAGGGTACAGAAACTTTGAACTCAGTTTTGAAGGCTTTAGAGGCCCCGGATGAGGTCGAAAATTTGGGTGACGGGTGCTTGTGTTGGTCAACCCTGTAGAGCGCTTCGTGGCTTTTCCAAAATGGGGTTATAATAGCCGAGCGGGTCAACGGGTGATGACTTATGGTCTTCGAAAGTTGGGCCACCTGAAATGGCGAAAAATAATTTTCTTCAAAATTTCTGTTCGGGTTTCAAAGGTTATCTTGAGCCGACTATGATGTAATAAAATGTAAAATAAAATAATTCTAAGTTTGGTCGGCCTTATTGACTAAAATTCTGGAACCTTCCAGGCGGTGGAAAATTGCCTATATAAGGAAGGCTGTATTATTGTCTTAGGCAGTTCAGAATAGTTCTGGGTAGTAGATCTGGGTAATAGTTCGAGGCTTTGTCCTACAGAATATTGTAAGGGAATGCCCATGTGGCTTTGCATATTGTAATTCTGAAAGTTTGTAATTCCACATTTGTGGAGATAATAAGAAGCCAATTTTCTGTTCTTGCATATTATTGTTGTTGTTTCTCTATTTCTGTTATGTGTTTGTGGTATTAAGGGGAGCACCCTTCATCACAACCACATCAAACATGTGTGATGGACATAAATAAAAAATATATTACAATTATATTTAATGCATTACCATCGATCCTAAATTTAGAACACACTTAAGAAAAAATTAGAACATGCTATTACGAGACCCAAATATAGGTCACACTTTTAAGATGTATACAATGCATATTACATTCACCAAAACTATCAGAACACAAAAATCAAGACCATGTCTTGATTACCAAAACATCTAGACCACCATTGAATGAAACTAGATAGAACCTATCCAAAATATGATACCAAAACCATCTGATGAGCTGAAAGAAAGTCTAGATATCAAGAACTCCTAGAGGAACAATGTAAGCATATCAATCAATAGTAGCCAACAAAAAATACCATGTACCACTAATTACAAAAAGAATACTTGAGTATACCAAAATATGTAAGCCATGAGTAGAACCAAGTACACCTACCATAGAACACAAAAGCTATGCATACTAAACATGTCCTACATATAACCAATACTTTTGATAATTTACCAACATCCAATAGGTACACAATCAAAATTTACAACAACCAACCAATACCACCGAGATATCAATATGAAGGTTTTGACAGATCAATGACAAAAAATACAACAATAAATCAATATGTCTAACAAACATATATGTATTTCTTGACATCCTATAGCAATTGCAGCTACATATTCTACTTTAGTTGATAAAATTGTCACAATAGGTTTCTTCTTTGATGCCCATGACAAAATTCTTGATCCAAGATGAAAGATATATACATGGAAGTGCTCTTTGTATAATCTATGCTACCTACAAAATCACTTTTAGTATAACCAATCAAACATTTTTTTTTTTGGAATATAGATTGCATACCATTTTGTTATTGCAACATATCTTAGTATCCTTTTTCAAACTTGCTAGTGGTAATCTCAAGGCATGGATGATTCACTTAGTGAACCTAAATCATAGCACGCACATTTGTGGCATACTAAATAATGACCCTACAAAGTTATGTCATGGAGGATGTTTGGGTTGTTGAGTTTCTAGAGGACAAAATTGATATGGTGGACATCAAGTGACACCATGAATGGAGTGAATTTGATGACTTTATGTTTTAGTTTTCTATTGTGTTATAGTCCATAGGTTTTCTATCTAGTTTACATAGTTTAAAGGTATTATGGCACTGTGTTCCTATGCCAAATATATAGGATATGTTATGCATCTATAGGGGTCTTTAGCATTTTATTCCTTTGCTAATTGGATGGAATATGTTGTATTGGAAAGTTTGGAGTGTTCTCTGACTTTTTTCTCTAGCCAAAGTCTTGTTAAAATCAATTGTATACATAATATGTTTATTATAATATAAAGGGAGCTACCCCTGGCAACATTTTATCTATAAAAAATGGTAGAAGAAAAAATAAAGGACAATGAATCCAACAAAACATATGACATAGATGAAGGCATCCTAGTGTTGTCAACAAGTGACACCACTCGATTCATGGGTGTTGGATTCTTGTGCCCTCTTTTACTCAAGTGAACATGACACAAATCTAACACAAAATCCCAAACTTTTTTTAAAATACAATAATAATTAACATAATAATCCAATGTGAATTAATAATTAACCAAAGTATGCTTATAATATGTGTGCACCTAATGACACCATGCAATGAGTTTTCATACCATGTGTATATGAGGTGCTGTGATCTTATACTCTATTAGAGATTGTTATACAACTAAGAATAAGTAGCATTTAATTACTTTTTGGGAGAGTAATTTATAGCATTCAATTTAGCAAGTCAAACTATATAAGATGAATTTCCATCATTAAGCTGAAACTAATTAATGTGATAAAATAAGCACTTCAAAAAAGACACTAACAATCTTACTTCTAAAGACACTCCCATTAATATTAACCCATTAATCAACCAAATTATACCCAATCATCTATATTAATTAATTTGAAAGTACATACTTTGCACTAATATGATATTAATCAACCATATTTAGGCCGTAGGTATTTCCATTTTGGAAAGCCCTGACCTCTTTACTACATCTGACGGTTGCAGCTCAATAGGCAATGATTTCCATTGAGACAATCCTTGTTGTCGGTCAATGTTTTACATTTATCGTATTGCCTGACAGGTTTCAATTTTTGGACGCGCAGTTGTAGAACAAGCAAATGACCTGGATCGCAGTGAGGAAGAAGATTACTGTGGGAATCAATCCCAACCAATTCGTTCGTATTTTGAGTACTCTACAAGCAGGGCATCGCATTTTAGTGCTCCCAGCTGAAGAAGAAATAGTGCCGAGAAATACATACGTTCTTTTCCCCATGCAAAAATTACGCTTTGTGCTGAGCGAGTCGGAGATGGGTAGAATTCAACAATTGAAGAACAAATCGAAGACAAATTCCTCCCACTCCAAAATCGTTCCACTCTCTCAGAACGACGTTAAGGCAGATAAGGCCTGGTTTCCAAAACTGGTGGCCAATGAGGAAGAACTGGAGGAGATGAAAAGGAGAATGGGCGGACAGAGATGCTGGAAACCCTCCTTACGCACAATTGAAGAGACTCACAACTTCAAATTAGGTTGCTTCCTGATTTGGATTTGATGTTCGATTATGTGGACTGGACGATTGTTAAGGCCCGGGACTACAACAATGCTAATCTCCCGCCTCCTCTGTTTGATACTATATTGATGACGTGACGCTGGATATCCCCTTTCCGGACTGGTCTTTTTGGGGTTGGTAAATTAATGTTCTTCTTTTTTCTTCTTACCCTTCAGTTGCAGTCTAATTTAGCGTCTATTTAGGTCGGTCATCTTGATTGAGTGGGATGTTTATGTTCAATTTGGTTGTTTTTTTCCCTTTTTCTTCAAGGTCGGAAATAAACATACGGCCTTGGGGAGGACTGCTCGCAGAGATCCTAAAGGGCACGAAGAAGATTAAATGGGAAGACAGAGATCCCACGACTTAGTGGAAGGGTAATCCTTTTGTTTCTGATATCAGGAAGGATCTCTTGAAGTGTAATTCTTCTGAAGGTCAAGATTGGAATGCCCGCCTTTACATTCAGGTAACTAATTGGTCCTCCTCTCTCTTTTTCTTTGTCTGATTAGATTGCGTTTCTTCATTCTAACCGGGTTTCTTATATGTGCAGGATTGGTTTAAGGAAGGGGAAGAAGGTTACAAGAAATCTAAATTAGCCGACCTATGTGACCACAGGTGTGTATGATGCGTTTGGTTTCAATGTGGTTGTATAGCTAGGTATTTTGGTTCAGCATTAGCCCTTGACTAAGAAGCAGCGAAAAACCCCTTTTTGGATTGATTTTTACAAGTTCCCCACAAAGTTTTCAGATGTAAGCCTAGGGTTATATATAGAGTCCTTCCAAATTTGCTAGCAGGTGTAACTCTTTTAATTTAGGAGGATTTTGGGGAAAACGGTGTCATAAACTGTAAATATTTTGCTTCAACTGGATTATATAGATATTGGAATCTCTGCCCTTAAAGTAGAATGTATATAACAAACACGTATGCCAGAAGCCTCGTTGGCTGAGCTGACACAAACAGAGGGATCCATTTGGATGGGTTTTCAAAAGTTTCTTTAGGAGGAAAAACATAGAAATTTTTATCATAAGATCTCTATTCAAAGCAATTATTTCCCCTGCTTTATAGATGATTAGTAATGGCTCGAGATCATCTTCAGGGCAATTTTGAGGTCGAGCATCAATAATAGCTTGTTTGACTGGCTGGTTATAACTCTTCTTTGACGGGACTAATTAAGCTTCTCTCTTTCTCTGTAGCGGCTACCCAACATTTAAATTTACTCAGATCAATCACGCATCATGATGATGCATCCATTTATCCATCTATTATGTTTAACTCTTCTTCATTAATTATTTAATGATACTTAATTCTAGTCTATTGGCACTTAACTAGTGTTTTCTGTTTTTAATTGTCATTTTTTCAATATAGTTTTTATTTTTAACTATTTTGTAAAAGAGTATCGTAAAATTTGGTGTAAAAAAGAATATGAAATAAATTTTTATAGTTCATCATATCAGTTATAAGTTTTTAAGTCAATATATGGTAAGAGTAATATAGAAGTACACTCATACTCTTTGCACTTCTAAATAGAAATACTGTTCAATTTTTAGTATATTTAATTTTGTATCGATTTGGTTAAGAAATCCAATTTATTTTAAGTCAAATTTTGGTTTGACAAATTTAAATTTGGTTCTTATTTTTGCACGGATTTTATTTATATTATTGGTCTCGTTACAAATTTACATTTTATTTTAAACATATATACTTTGAAATCAGCAGCCTTTTGTTGGGAATGTGAAGTTCCAGAGTTCCTGACTCTTTTCTCTCTATTTTTCTTTATATTGTTTTATGTTGTTAAATATGTTGTCTCTATTTGTTTTATAATTCACTTCTTCTAGGAGTTTACTAAATTCTTGGGAGTTTGCTGAATTCCTTCAATGGTAAATCCTCTTTTTATTATCAACAACCTAGCATTTTGTCAATTCTTACAACCAAATATTTCCCTAAATATATCCAAGAAAAATCTAACCTATACATCTAACTAATGTTTTATTTAGAAATCTTAAAGATCATAGTACATTTCTAAACTACAATTTCTTTTAGGAGATCCAATTGCATGCTCAAGGAAGAACCAAGCACAAGGTTATATGAATTGCCTGGTACGTAAGCCCTCTAGATCTACATACAAGAATTCATAATAAAAGATTAGCTTACTACAAACTTCACAAACACTTTTCCATTAATATCTAATGTCGCAAAAAAATAAAAATAAAAAATAAAATATAATGACTTTATTAAGATAATCAATATTCAAATATAAATTTTGATTTTTTTTAAAAATATTTTACAATTGAAATATTAATAAATGTGCACATAAAAATAATATATTACAAACAATAATAATATTTTTAATCTATACAACTTTTAGTTATATGTTTTGTATTTACATTGACTTGTATATATTGTAGTAAAATGAGAATCATTTTCTTATTTATAAAATAGATTTTTATAACTATATAATGCAAACAATTTGATATTAGATAATAAAATAATCAAATTTATGTAATCATTAATATATAATATATGAAATTAAATTTATAATTTAAAATAAATCTATATTTATTGTGTTAAACACCTATACATTATTCAGTCATATTATATTTAATTCTATTAACTTTATAAAAATAAAATTTTGTTAATCTTTATTTTTTATAAATCTTTATATTTAATATTTAATACTATCATAGTTATTGTTCTTGATTTTGAGTAGGAAAGATAAAGGATGTGTGTGAGAGTTAAAATGTGGACATTTCAATGTGTCATGAGAAACATGCTCACTTTGACTACTAAAATAATTTCATAGTTGATCTTGTGAAAATTTATATTTTACATTTTTTTTACTATACTATAATTAAATATTTGATATTATAAACTCTACATAAAAACTAATATTCTATCTTTCATATTTTAAATGCATAATAAAAAAAATTTTAAAAAATGAATGTTCATTCACCTAAAATCGTCAATGTAGAAAAAACTAAATCAAATAAAAAAAAGTTGATGTGGTTGCTGAGTGGGTGAAATGTAGTTATGACGAGGGGGATGTCAATGTGATCCTCCATGGATGGGTGCATCCTAGGGGTAGTATAGATATTGCCAAGTTGCAATGCAAGACTATAGACTAATTCAATAAATTGAAAGTGCACGTTCAATATTAATTACATGCTTAAACAATTTATGTAATCTAAAATGTAAATTCCATATTTGAATTTTTAGTTAAATAGTTATAAATTTATTTAGACTTTCTTTTCTTTTTTACTTGCATTATTTATAAATAAAATAATAGCAATGTGTAAAGAAGAATTATAGGGAAAAAGAAGTCATCAACCACAATACAATGAATAAGATAAGATAAAAGAGGATAAGGATGCCTTTTTAGTTAAACTCTAGTCTAATTTTTAAACTAGTAATTGGAAAGTTCTTTACTACAATAATATATGTATATAGCTATTACAATTTCCTTTTTAGTTCTAGGTGTGTGTGCTTCCAAGGTATTGGAAATTTTTAAGGTAGGGTTTTGACACTTAATTAAAAACGGATAGTTCAATTGAATCAACATCCACAAGAATCTAGCTTGAGTTGGATATATGAAAGGTTTACTAGATGAGATATGAATCAACATTGATTATTATGTATTGAAGTACATATTAGATTATAAAAACATAGTTCTAGTTTTGATGTAAAAAATACTTCTTAGATAAGATATATTAGATCAAAGTCCAAAATCAACTACTCAAATATCAAATACGTGAAAAAAGTACGCTTTATCACATTTATTTGTTAAATGAGTTGAGTCAAAATCTTCTTTTAGAAACTCAAAATATCAATTATTTTGACACTTTTTCATAGTCAATAACTCTACAGCATACCCATTGCACACTAAAGTACAATTGCTAGTCACCTCCCTCCATCCATCCGTCCACTAAAATCATTTAACTATGATGTTAAAACTCATTTCATCAAAGAGATTGCCTTTCGATTGCTCTCAAATGATTACTAGTAATATGTCCGTCTTTCTTTATGTTTCTTTTTCTAAAACTCATTTCATTTTGACAAAAATATAGTATGCTAATACAATTTCATTGTGACGAAATCATTCAAAAGAGATTGCCGTGACGTTAATTACTAGTTCTTCAAGAGTAGAGAACACGTGATTTTTTTTGAGAAGACCAAATTGCGATTATGATCGAGTGGCATCTGTGCGCTGTTGGCTTCCTACTTATATTTAAATAAAAAAAACATTAATCATTGTTACAATTTCGTCATCACCAAATGCACGACTTTTTATAAGACTTGACTAATAGACGTACAATATCTTAAGTCATCTTTATTGTCTTTTGTCAAGCCAACATTGTATTTACAGTCATCTTTAATGTCTTTTGTCAAGCCACGCAAAAAATAAAATAAAAAAATGACTTATTTATTATCATGCGTTTGTTGTATTCGTATTTGAAAGTTTCTTTGCCTTCATATTATAAAATAAAAGGCAATGTACAGGAGTCCAAATACAGACGCTATGGTGATATCCATTGATATCTGATATAAAATATAGATTTGATCGATTTTTAGTGAAGACGTGCACCCGCATAGAAGAATAGGAGATAGAGTCGACCATGTAAATAGCTTAATCTCTAAATAATTGCTATGGTTATCGAAATGGCGATGAAGTATTTGGTCCTAGCAATTGCCATTATTATTGCACTGAACAATTGCACTTCATTTGCACTAGATACGCTTCTGCTGGGTGCTTCGCTCGCTGCAAATGAGACCATAATATCAAACAATGGCACGTTTGTTTTGGGATTCTTCAGTCCGAATGGAACGAATACTTGGTATGTTGGCATCTGGTACTCAGGAATGTCTCCCAAGATCGTAGTTTGGGTGGCTAACAGAGATAATCCCGTCAAAGGCATGCCCGGCGTTATGAACTTTTCGAGCGACGGTCATCTCAGATTGTCTGATATAATTGGCCGCTCAATTTGGTCGACTGATAACGGCCTGAAAGGATCGGTGGCAGCGATAACCGAATCTGGTAATTTCATCATGCTGGGTGACGGCAAAAACAAGTCTGAGATTGGTTGGGAGAGTTTCGCTCATCCGGGAGATACTTTGCTGCCTGGCATGAAATTTTGGAACGGCATGAAGCTAACCTCGTGGAAGAGCTCTGTGGATCCTGCAAGTGGGCTCTTCTCCCTAGGACCGGAAATGTCTCAAGGAAAGGCGCAGTTGGTGCTGACCTATAACAACAGTGTTCGCTATTGGTCCAGTGGAGAGTGGACCGGCAGTTATTTTTCCAACATTCCAGAGGGGATTTACTATACTACTGGATACAGAACTTCCCTTGTGAGGATTTCTCCTTTAAGATCCTACTTTTATATTACAGTAAGCCCGTGGGCAAATATCGTGAGAGGGAGGGAGCTGGTGGACGAGAACGGCGAATTAAAAGCTTATCACGGGGTGGATGATGGTACCTGGACTGAGGTATGGTCAACATACGGAGGCCAATGCAATCAGTATGATATCTGCGGGGCGTATGGACTGTGTAATCCAAATGATGTGTGCAGTTGTATCGAGGGTTTCACGCCCAAGAATGATTCTCAAGCTTGGTGGTCAAGTGGGTGTTCTCGGCGAAAACCCCTGCACTGCTCTGCCACAGCGGCAACTACCGACGGCTTCTTGGAATCCAAGAACCGATCCTTGCCGGAAGAACGAACTGTCTTATACAACAGCAAACCCACAATGGAAGACTGCAGGACTGCTTGTCTCCACAATTGCTCCTGCAGAGCCTTTGCTTTCGTAATTTCCGATCCACCTGTCTGTAGACTCTGGTTTGGCGATTTATTCAAAATGAATGTTTCGTCAGAGAGTCAATCTATCTTCATCAGGCTGGCCGCTTCGGAGTTGCCGATCTCGACATCAAAGAGAAGCAGAAAAGCCCCTGCAATTTATATTTTGCTTCCTTCGGCCGCGGCTTTCTCCATGGTTATCCTCTCGGTCGCTTTTATTCTTTGGAAACGACGAAGACTGCAAAAAAAACGTGTAGAAGAGGACGTGCCGATCATGCTCAAAACGTTCACTTACAAGGAGCTGCGTATTGCAACTAAGAATTTCAAGCATAAGCTGGGAAAAGGATCGTTCGGTTCGGTGTTCAAAGGAACTCTGCCAGACAGCACACTTGTGGCGGTTATGATATTAGAGGGTTCAGTAGGAGCTGAAAAGCAATTCCGGGCAGAAATAAGCACTATCGGCAATATACAACATGTTAATTTGGTAAGGCTATATGGTTTCTGCGTAGAAGGCTCTCAAAGGCTACTGGTGTATGCCTACATGCCCAAGGGCTCTCTAAATTCTTTACTTTTCATAGAAGATGAAGAAACAGAGAAAGTCTTGGATTGGAAGACCTGGTCTCAGATCGCACTGGGCATTGCACGAGGATTAGTTTATCTTCATGAGGAGTGCAGGGATCAGATCATCCACTGTGATATTAAGCCTGAAAATATTCTTCTGGATGGCGACTTCAAACCGAAGATAGCTGATTTTGGGTTGGCAAAGCTGGTGGGCAGAGATTTCAGCCGTGTATTGACGACAACAAGAGGCACTCCAAAGGTGGACGTATACAGTTTTGGCATGATGCTGATGGAAATTCTATCCGGTCGTAGGAATCTGGATTTAACGGTGGAGGAGAGAAGCAGCTTGTACTTTCCGACCTGGGCTTCATCACAAAATTCAGGGGGGAAACATAATAGGCATGGTGGATAAAAGGATAGCAAGTGAGGCGAATATTGAAGAGGTGAGAAGAGCCGCTATGGTTGGGGAACTGTGCATTCAAGAAAATGAAGGTAAGAGGCCACGCATGGGAGAAGTGGTCAAGATATTGGAAGGGACGATGGAGGCTCCATTTGCGTGAATGCCAAAGTCTCTAGAGGTGCTGGTAGAACAGTTGGAAGACAACGACAACATCGATACTTTGGTCAATGTGCTTCTATTTTAGGTGGTTCTGTCAGAAAAAAACAGAACTATATAGATATTACTAGATAATTTTTTGTGGCAATGTTATGTCATATGGTGAAAAAAAATATCTATTCTCGCCATGTGATGTTATGACATAACATTGTCAGAAAAAACTAATAGATAGGCATTGGCAATCTAATAGATACTATTAGATATTTTTTGGTGGAATGCAATGTATCATTCTTATACAATATCAATATGAGAGAACATTGTCTATCAATGAAAACAATTTAATAGATATTATTAGATATTTTATATGGAGTGTAATACATCATTCTTATACGATATGACATAACATTGTCTATGAATAATAGAATATTCAGAATAAATTGTGATTATGATGACATGATTTAGGAAAATATAGAGCAAACTATTATTTTTTATATAGCCACTTTTGTTTGTGAATGTCTTTTTCTTAATTATAAGTTTTTTATTCTGTAGGGTAAAATGTGAAAGGGAAAAATTGTTTACACAATGATAAATAGAAAGCATTAATTTCCATTCAAAAGACATCATAAAGTTTGATTGGTAGACGTATAATACCTTTATTGTTTGAGTGGCAAACATATCAATAGCTATGAGTCTATATCAAAGAAATTGCAGATTTGATAGACTAGGGTCTGTGGAATCATATTTTGTTTTGAATGACAGTACAAGTTACTACATGTCATGTTGCCATTCAGAGCAATGCAATGCAAAAATTAGAGGCACAATTTACTGGGTTTTCTTCTACTTTTCAACACTCTCATAACATCTGTTAAGTCCATTCAACAATTGAAATCATTGACACAATAAAAACTTTTGAATTTTTCATTTACATTAGATTGATGGGACCTCTTTAGCCTCTTGACTTCACTATTTGTATTTGAAAACTTCTTTGTCTTCATATTATAAAGCAATATCTAAGAGATACCAATGTAATTAAGAAGTTGGTGTCAAGAATTATTACGTGCTAGGTGTATTAGTGATTGGATACTTGCTAGTTAGATCGTTTTATAAAACTATGACAAGATAATAGTTTTATTGATTTTGGTAAATGAGTATTTGTATTTAGATTTGAGATTTTTCAAAATTTCAACATTCTTTCCACATCAAATTAAAGTAAGAATTAACATTTTAAACATGTTATAGAAAATAAAATATACTCCTCATTGTCGAAATACTTATGAGGAAATAATTATTTAGTCAAAAAGTTTATGATTAAGTCTAAATATTATTTTAAGGGAATAACACGTGGAAGAAATTTTGTTAAAAATAAAATAAAATAGACTTATAGATTGCTTTATATATGAAATTGACATAAAATATTCATATTAAAACTTAAAATTAAGTTATTTTATATAAATTATTTTTTTAAAACTAACATAAATAAATGTGTTTGTTATAAATATTAATATAAAATTTATTTAAATTGGATGATGATTTTGAGAATGCATAAAAGACTACAAAGAAAACAGAAAAGAAAATCATGGACATTAAAAAAGAGGTACACAAAATGTCATTTTAAGGGCACAAAGTTCCCATTGAATGATTTCTAATTAGCACACTTTAAACTAAAATTGATTATTAAATTTCTTGGAAAATGTGATCATGGTCTTAAGAGACTTGTCACTTACGTACTTTACATAAATGATGTTCAAACATTTCACATAATATATTTTTATAGTTAATATTAAATAAAAATTTATATTCTTCTTAATAATTAAATAATATTATAAAATTTAAATAAAATTTATAAATATATAAATATAATAAAATTATTTATTAAATAAATAAAATATTTAAATGTTTAGATAAGTATTCATATTTAAGAAAATACCAATAATATTATAAACATTTTATAAGATAATTCAAATGAAAATAAAAAAATTAATAAACTTTCAAAGATGTAAACATTGAATTATAAGTATCTTTTAAGAAAATCTATGTAGTGCCATACTTCTAAATCATACAATAAATAAAATATAAATATATATAAATGGTTGAGACTCAATCTTTAGACCATTATATATTATAGTAAATTATGCTTATAAATTAAAGTTAAATCAAATTAAAAATCATATAATAGTAAAAACAATTAAGGAAATGAAAACATTATAATATTGTAAGATAAATCTTTTCAATTCTTCAAATCTAAAAAAATATTCTTATAGGCCTATCATGCAAATATATAAGACAATCTATATGAATTTTAACTACTGAAGTTTCTTGATTCATATGCTTTTAATGTAGAGAGTAAATGATTGTAGCTTCAAGTATTCATTAATAAGAAATAAAGACTCGTGTCAGATATTATATATTGTGTACCTTTAATGATATAACTACACCCTAAATTTTATATTCAACTCACTACATGATACTCTTGAAAAGGATAAATCAACACAAGAGAAGTATTGATATCTAAATGAATATGAAGAATTTTCTAGTAATAAAAATAGTACTATTATAATTAATAATTATATTTTGTAAGAAAATAAATAATTTAGTTAGCATTTGTTGTGTGGATTTGTTATGCCAATTCTTGTTGAAATTCCATTCTTTGATACAATGGTTTGTAGTTAGGTATGGTTTCCTAAGAGTTCCATGAGCTTATATATAGGTATGTTGTTAATTTCTCAAGTTGGGATTGTGTTTTAGTTGTGATATTTTGTAGTTGTTAAATAAGCTTAAAATATGTATATCATTAATCTATGCTGAATAAGGGATTTGTTTTGAAGACTTGAACTGTTTATTTGTCTTATTGTGGATGTGTAATCTTGGTGTGTTACAAGAGCCTAGGGTTTGCCTTGATGACTTAATTTTGTCTTTTTATTGGAATGTTACTATTTTTAAAATCTTATATAATTGGTGTATCACGTCTTATTGTAACATGTTTTGAGACCTAACTATGTAATTGAGTCGACATGAGGGTTGTCTCCATTCTTGGATATTTTATGGTTGTATTCTATTGATTTGATGTTGAGTGTATTATTTTATTTGATGGAATGGATCCAAAAGAGGACATGTACGTGAATTATGTTGTATCTGATAAACCAACATCCTTTTCCTCATAAGACATTGTTAGTTCCATATGAGTTACACCTGGGGATCAAGGTCTAGAGAGACTGCCAAGGTAACTCAAAAGTGGGAGCTATGTGATGATACTCTCTGGAATTTGTCTTATGATTCCCCTAGTCAACCTAGTTGTTCGCCTCTTATGCAGTGTGGTATCTTATTGTATCTTGTGTGTCATTTATGTCACTCCTTTTGAATCCCTTCGATATCTATTATGTCATAACTTGGATTTCTTGTAAATTTATGTTATGTTCTATAGCCTTGTTGTATTTACTTATTTGGTGTGGGGCCTTGCATATATCTCCTAGCTCACAGAGATTTGGCCTCAAGGTTCCACATGGTTGGGTGGTAAATTTTGCTCCCATCGAGTTTTGAAAGTTGTTCGTGAGCTTCTTGGATGGTTATGCTTCATCTCTGTAGTCCTTGGTTTCTTGCAGCTAGATGATTATTACTATACATTGTATCATAATATGTATCTTCATATTGATGTAATAATGTAATATAGGGGTGGTCCCACAATAGTGTGTCCCACTTTTTGGCCAACTTTGACATACAGATCAACATTTTGAGAAAAAACTTCACTTTCAAACACTTGTTGCCGCAAAACTATTAGGAATTTGAAGATGGGGTAAACTAGAGTCTTTTATAATTTTCTTTCTAGTTTCTAAATATATTTTTCTTAAAAAAATTAAAATTCATTTTTCCTTCTCCTTCGAAAAGTGGTTTGTGTGAAGAACTATGTTTTTAAGGAGTTACTGTCACTTGGATCAACATAACTTTTTTTAAAAATATGATAACAATGTAATTATTTTGAGATTATATTTGTAACTTCAATATCTAAAGGATGCAATTGGTTTCATTCATTTTGGGTCAATATTTCAGTTTATTAAGTTCTAAAGTGACAGTTGTTGTAATATATAAATAAGGTCACTTGGATCCCTCTAACTTGATCTGTGTATATCTAAATTCCTTTTTTCTTTTTTCTTTTTCTAGAAAGGTAACACAAATGCTCTTTTCCTACATATTTTTCTTAAATTTTTTTTGTAATTTACTATTTTTTCCAAAGTCTTGAAGAGATAGGTTGTTGAATGACCAAACAACCTATGTTCAGTTAAAGTAATATTTAAAAGTGATAATGAACTCAACATGTATTAAAATTATATTCATTAGAAAGATTTTTCCAAATAGCATCATACTACATAGATAGGTTTTTCAAATGGATTCATTTGATCTGCCAAAACATAAAGTTGAAGTGATGTTTTGTCAACATTTTAATAGGTGTGAAGGAGACTCTATTGTAGTATGAATGAGGAGTGTTGATGTTATATCAATGTTTTTTGAATCTAAGAGGATTTGAGCTAACCATTTGTAATTAATTCCTTCCAATGGAACCTCTCAAGGCTTAAATCATCATATTTTATTAAAAATGTAGTATTTCAGCAAAAATCAGCATGTCTAAAAAAGTGGGACACGCTATTGTGGGACCACCCATAGAATCCCCTTGAAGAGATGACTTTGGATGTTATTATCATGTGACTATATGATATCTTGTTTTGTAAGACTTAAATGAATTAACTCATATTGTATCTTGTTTCTTGACTCATGGTTGTTTAAATGATTTAGTCATGTATATTATATGTTACTAGTAGCGAATTCATGGAGCCTTAGTGGACCTTGTTATAGGGTTTGTGTTTTTCTCTCATGTTGCATTTAATGATAAGTAACTTGGTTAAATTCATGCATCATGAAATTGTATTTGTAACATTAGTTGTAATCTTTATTTCAAAAAAAATTGGTTTGTCTTTTTCTTAGTTAATTGAGTTGTACTATTGGGCCCCCTGGGAGGAAAGTTACAATGATTTAATATTATAGTAATAATATTTTAAATGTAATATTAGTTCATATTCTATATAATTTTTGTTAATGTGCACATTGAAAGTTGTATTTATGTGCTTCTCACAACACACATAAATCCCTATGTGAGATATGTTATTCTGTGTGGTTCTTTAAGACATAAAAATATTAGATATACAATGAATAATGCATCTTAGTAATCTTATTGATAGATGAATGTTTTTTATTTTTTAAAATTAGAAAAAAACTTTAAAAAATCCAACAATAATACTAATAGTCAATTATAAATTTTTCTAATCTTATTTAAAAAATCTACAAATTCATTAAATTTGAGAAACATTTTATTTACCTGTGGTATTTCAGCCTTGGGCAATCTCAATAAAAATTAATAGCAACAAAGTAGCAGTTGAAAACATTAGTTCTAAGAATAGGCAGGGACTGCTAAGTATGAAACCATTCAAAAGAGATGGCATTCATGCTAATTAATCGTAATAGGTTCCTGACAAAAGACCAAATTGCGAGTATAAAAAAATAAATCACGAGTATGCTAGAGTGGCATCTGTTTGCTGTCAAATCATTTCTTCGTTTGTTTCACGTGTTAGCTATCTTCCACCGGATAATTTTTGGAATGATGGAAATTTACCCCAACATAAAAAATTCCCCAAAGATTTTCTCACCTATTACATGTTTTTTTTTTCCATTTTGATTTGAAAGATTTACAAACAATAACAATAGGCTGGAACAGACCCCTCTATTTTTAACTAAAGTATAATCAGACGTTCAATAAAAGTAAACTCTTTTAGTCCCCTGTCAGTTTCCTAATTATACTAGCACTTGCACTGAAAAAATGTGCAAGGGATACGACGATAGGTCTTTGATATAAAAGCATAATTGAAGCTTTACATAATAGAAGGAAGTGTGTTAAAGTGTCATTCTACAAACAAGTGTCATTATAGAAGGAAGTCTTGAGCTCAGATTGTCAGCAATATTTTAGTTTAAATGGCTGAAGAAAATCTTGTCTAACTCTAGATCAAGCATGTACTTAAGATCACAGAGAAAAGTATTCAACAAACTGCTGCAATGACGAGCTCTGGTAAGGATCTTGGTGTTGCACATTATTCTCCTTATGAACAAACTTCATTGTCTTAGAAATTCCCAAAATGGAGCCACTGCAAATGGAATACTATTTGATCTAATAAGAGACCCTGTCATTCAATTTGTTGCCAACTTTTTTAGTTTTTGGGCTTTTGGATTTAAAACAGGAAAAAAATCATTCTTTATAAGTCAAATCCCTATATATATTTATTAATGTTGTCAAATTAAGACATTTCTAAAACATTTATCCTAAATAAATTCAAGAAAAAGTTTAAATATAGTTATAGAGCTTCTTGAACTAAAATTTCCAAATATATTTTTAGGAACCATTCAAATATTAGTGGATATATATTGGTAAGGACTTGATATAAGGCCATGATAACATTTTTGTGAATACAAGGCTATAAGTTAATTCTTTACAAGAACAATTGGCATGAGTCAAGTTTTGCATCCAAATATATGTACACATATTTTTTATGTACCTAAAAAGAAAAAAATCCACCCCAATCTAGCACATCTGGTGAAAAAATAACCTATGGGGCCCCTAGAGTATATTCATTATATATATAATAAAAGAAATTCTAAGAAAGGAGGATCCTCACTTAAAAATTTATGCATCCAGATCTTCATGTCTCATAAATCCTCTAGTCAAACTTATTTTTTTGTTCTTTTTCTTTCACATGACATGATTTACAATAGGGTTTATACAAGGTTTCAATTTTTTTAACACATACAACAAAAATAAAGCCTATTGTGTCATTCTTGTGAAAATGTTCACACAACTATTTTTAAGAGTAGACATGCACACCACCTATAATAATTTTGGTGGCCTCTATTTACTTAATGAAGTCACCACACCCACAAGGATAGCATGCAAAATAGACTGATAGTGGAGAAATAAATTCTTGAAGAAATGGATGGCATTCTGGACTATTGTATTCAACAAAGTATTCAAGACTATAAGCTATTGAAATTAGGATGTTATTTTTTGGTAAGGATTTAGGTTGAGTACTAATTTGGTAGAAATATTATCCATTATGAGGATCTTATGATAATTAGATCCTTTAACAAAAATACAATAGTTATCTATATATTAATAAGTATATATTTCCTAGTTTAGATTCAAAAGTTGTAGTTTTCATAAGAAGAATTTTGATTCTTTCAAGCTCTTACTTTATGCAGTTCTTTTCCACTTGTGAGTCTGCAGTAAACATTGCTACCAAATTGACTAAGATGTTTAATAGCACTATAAAACTTGATTCGATACTGTAATGCTTAAAATTTGAATACAAAATGGAACAAACAAACTACAAGCAATTACCAAATCAAATCAAGCAAAACCTCTAGATGGAGCTCAAAATGAAATTTCAAAATAGCATTACATAAACTTAAATGTTACAATAAGCTCAATCATGATTTGATTCACTCCAAAATGATAATGATATGTGGATGCTCATTTACTTGAAGGCTGACAACATATGCTTATCAAAATGATAATGGATCTGGAAAATGAAAAGGTACTTCCCAAATGCAAACAAAATTTTTAATATCAATATATTTATAACATTGATTAAGTTATAAAGAATAAACTATAAACAAAAACACATATAACATATTTTTCTGTGCACATAAACATTTGTCAAAGATGATCCATAAGTTATGTATGTTCTGCATCTTCCATCTCAAATCGCCAGCAATATTTTAGTTTTAAATGGGTGAAGAAAATCTTCTCTAACTCCAGATGAGGTATGTACTTGAGATCACAAAGAAAGGTATTCATAAAACTACTGCATCATCGAGCTCTATAAGGATGTTGGTGTTGCACATTATTCTCTTTATGACCAAAAAGCATTGAAAATGAGTCTTACAAATTCTCAAGATGGAGCCATTGCAAAGGGTAGTATTTGATCTAATAAGAGGCCCTATCATTCAATTTGCTGCAAAATTTTTAGTTTTTAGGCTTTTGGGTACAAACAAGGAAAAATCATTCCATTTAAAGATGTCCATAATGCAAGTGAGGTGTCCAAGGGCATTCAATTTAACTGGTGTAATTTCATTAAGAGGAGGGTTCTACAACAAATTGTGCTAATCTAGAAAAATAGTTTGCATTGAAATAAGATAACTTTTCTATTTTATAGTCAAGAGTCAAGACCCTATCTATAATTATTGACATGGAAAAAAGTTCCTTTCTCAATGATCTAACTATTGTATTTTATAGCCAAGATTCAAGACCTTATCTATAAGTATTGACATGGGAAAAAATTCTTTCTATCTTTAGTACTACTTTAGGAAATAAATTAAGGGTATTGTTATAAGTTACTATTCAAAGATAATGGATGAAAACTTTAAGTTAATAAAGTATTGAAATATTCTTTATGAAAAAACTTAATATTTATATAAAATAAAACCAAGTGTTGTTCTTTGGGCCAATTTTTTTTTACAATAGGTCCAAATCCCTATCATTATAAATAAATATAAGACAATGATGTTTTTGTGGACCATATCATCTTAGTTATTAAACTATGACTGAGAAGAGAGTTTAGGGAATTAATCCCGATGCTAGATTTTTCTTGACACCGGGCCAAGATCTGATATATAATATATATAAAAAAATCCAAGTGGTGTTATTTAGACCATTTTCTAATGCTTCTCAAATAAGATCAAATCTATCTAGCTTCATCCTGCTCTGTCATAGATTTTATCGAGAAAACTTTAGGAAATTACATTACCTCTTGAGCACATGTACCATTTATTTGTTTTAAATTAGGATCAAGAATGTATGGCTTTTAATTTTTCTTATATTAACTCAATATGTGTGATATATATATATATAGATATATATATATATATATACATATATGGATATATATATATATATATATATATATATATATATATATATATATATATATATATATATATATATATATATATATATATATATATATATATATATATATATATATATATATATATATATATATATATAGATATATATATCTATATATGTATATATATATATATATCTATATATATATCTATATATATATCTATATATATATATAGACATATATATATATCTATATATATATATCTATATATATATATATATATATATATATATATATATATATATATATATATATATATATATATATATATATATACATATATATATATACATACATACATACATATACATATATACATATACATACATATACATATACATATAGATACATATACATACATACATACATACATAGATATATATATATATATATATATATATATATATATATATATATATATATATATCTATATATATATATAGATATATATATAGATATATATATAGATATATAGATATATATATAGATATATATCACACATATTGAGTTAATATAAGAAAATTTAAAAGTCATACATTCTTGATCCTAATTTAAAACAAATAAGACATTGTCCGATGTGGCCCTAGCCATGTAGGGTCATGTCCTTACACAATTGTGGCTATTCATATTTGTATTAATAACTGTTGTGTGGGCTGGGAAAGACAATCAATCAATATAGCATTGTCTTCTCTCTACAAACACACAACATAGTACATTAAATATACATTGCAAAAAATAAATATAAACAGTACATTTCTAAGGATCATACTCTCCCTATAACAAGATCTTATATTCCTAACATGCTATCAGAGCCTCAATAGAGGAAAATCATTAAAACTAGTCTTGAAAATTCTTATAAAAATCATTATAAACAAAAGAGAAATTATAATGGCCAACAGTATTAAGATAGAAGATAGACTTGAAGGTGCTTCTAATTTCTTCTCACGGAAAATTCAAATTTTCATATTACTTCAAGAACTAGAGTTAGACTCTTACGTTGAGGAAGACAAAACTATGCCAGAAGAAGAACCGAAAAAATGTACTTGGAAAAGACATAACAACAAAGCAAAGAAGATCATAATTGATGTTGTTAAGGATCATATCCTCCCCTCCATAGCGAGACTTAAAACTACCTATGAAGTTTTCAAGACCATCCAAGAAACATTTGAGATTAATAATACAAGTAGATTACTTACTCTCAAACAAGAACTTCTAAATCTAAAGATGAATAAAGGGGAAACGATTACATCTTAGTTTCTTCAAATTTCCAAATTAAGAGATCAAATCTCCACTATTGGAAATAATATTGATAACATGGAGTTAATACTGATAGCTCTTAGAGGATTACCTATCACATGAGAATCTTTTATTCAATGTATAACTGGACGCTCTTCTTTACCTAAGTTTGATCAACTCAAGAATGACTTCACTCAAGAAGAATCTCGGTTAATATCAAGAGGGATCGGGTCTACTAAAGGAAATGAGATTCAAGCCTTACATACTCACTCAAACTTCAAACTCAATAAAAGGAAGTTTAAACTTAAGAAAGGAAACTCTAACACAAGCCATGTAGGGAATTTCAATAAAAAAGACAAAAACTGAGACTTCTCCAAAATGAAATGTTACAAATGTGATAAGTTTGGTCATACACATAGATTTTGTCCTGAGAAGAAGAAAATTCAAGCACAATTAGCTAAAGTCAAAGGAGTAGAAATATCATTATTATTTTTGGCATTATCAAGTGAAGTTAACTCAAGCAAGAACACTTGGATAATCGATAGTGGGGCATCTTGGCATATAATAGGATTCAAAGATTAATTTGAAACCCTTGAAGAAGATTCTTCCAAAGAAGTTATAATTGGAGACAATTCCACTTATCCAGCAAAAGGAATTGGGACCTGCTCCATCAAATTAAAATCAGGGACAACTCTACTATTGAAAGATGTTCTATTTTTACCAGGCATAATAAGGAATTTAGTCTCTATTTCAGGCTTAGCCGATCAAGGCTATCGAGTCACATTCCAAGAAAATAAAGTATTAATATGGACTAAGAACACTAATATTAAAAATGCTATTTCTTTAGGGTATAAAGATGGAAGCCTATACAAAGTAGGAAATAGTCCTAAATCAGATCTAACTCATGAAGTATCCAACACTAATGAACTCTGGCATTGAAGATTAGAGGTCATCTTGGATTTAGCACTCTTCCCTCTCTTAAGAAAATTACTACAGGGATATCAAATCTAAACTCAAAACATATAATCACTTGTAAAGGATGTGCCCAAGGAAAAAATATGAAAAGGTATTTTCCCTCTAGTGAACATAAAACTAAAGTTGTATTGGAACTCATTCAAACTGACTTGTGTGGACCTATGTCGACCCTCTCACTAGGAGGTTTTTCATATTATGTGATCTTCATTGATGATTATTCTAGAAAAACTTGGATTCATTTCCTTAAACTAAAAGAATCAAATGAAGTATTACTAAAATTCAAGGAATTCAAAGCATTAGTTGAAAACCAAACTGGGAAGAAAATAAATATTCTAAGGTCAAATAACGGAGGTGAATATATCTCTGAAAATTTCAAAGAATTTTGCAATTTTGTTGGGATTAAGAGGGAGTATACAGTACCTTATAATCCTCAATAGAATGGAGTAGTAGAAAGGAAAAATAGAACTATTATTGAAGCAGCCAAGGCTATGATGCATGACCAAAATATTCATATCTCCTTTTGGGAAGAAGCGTCCAATACTGTTGTATACATTCAGAATAGATGTCCTCACTCCATTCTAGAAAATATCACACATGAGGAAGCATTTACAGGAAAGAAACTAGATCTAAGTCATCTTAGAATCTTTGGATGTCCAGTGTACATTCACATTCCCAAAGAGAAAAGAACCAAATTAGATTGCTCAAGAGAGGAATATTTGTTGGTTACATCAAAAATACTAAAGGATACAAGGTATACTGATGTAGAGGGAAGGTGCTGGTTTGCAAAACACAAGGTAAATTTGCAATTTCAGAGGTTTAGGCACTTGGGCCTACCAACAACTTAAGTATTTCAAGGAAGTGACCTATCAAGGCTATCACAAAAGGATCCTAAAGGATGGAATTGAATTTACTGTCTTTAGTTACTTAATTTCAAGGAACACTGAGGATCTAGTTCAATCCCCAAACTCCCAATCCACAAAGTTCTTCCAAACTGTTGCAAAAACCAAATACCTTGCTTACTAGCCTGCTACAGACTTAAATTGACAATAACTTGACTATTTCTCAGACACTAGACAAGAAAATGGTATTTCTAGATACCCTTTTTAGAGTTCAACAACATATCAAAGGCTTTTACACTATTGTTTTGGACAAACACTGCAAAATATGACTGATACCCTATTTTTATGCATAAAAATGATCAAATTTACAAAGGAACTGTATGAAAAACTTCATCTAGCTCCTCATACTCTTGGACAGTGTTTTCTCATACCAACAAATGGTCAATTCCAAAAGGAATTAGTCCCAAGGGTTTTGCAACTCCCGAATTCCAAAGTCTTGACTCTAAACCCTTCTTATCTAGGGCTTCCTCAATCTACTATCTCCACACGACCCTGCAATGAATTGGTGCATTATTCACCATCTAAAAATCATTATAGAACATTTCAAATCATTATATCCACCCTCTATTGGATATATTGTTCACTGTTACACACTAGCACACTTTCAATGCCGTTTTCCACTGTTCTTGTTTGTGATCACACTGTTCTCCCGCAACCCATAGGTGATTGAATCACCATCCAATCAACTTAATAGACTATTTCCAAACATAATTTATATGCCTCATGTGGACGGATTGATCACTGTCATAAGTGAGCCACCATTTCACCGTTTTCTTCTCACTGTTCAGACTGAGATCTCACTTT